>JAGFPH010000158.1:851691-885232 GCA_018207615.1 Philaenus spumarius | reverse complement strand
AAACAAACCAAGCGAACGTGAAACCCAAATTTGTTATTTGTCTACCATTTTTGACGAAACTCACTTTCTTTATTTTTTTTGAAGTGCTAAATTTGAATTTTATATTGGATTTTACACATCTCACTTTTGTGGCGCTCTAATAAATTACACTTATAAATGATTTTATTATACAAAGAATTATTTAAATGAGGGACTTTAGACTATTTTGTTAGTTATGTTTCGCTGCTGAAGTAGCATTTATATTCCAATTATTTAAAAAAAAAGGATGTTGGTAATAGGAAAAATAAACTGATAGATGTGTTTAAAATAATTAAACTTTATGGGATCAATGCAAAGTTATTATTTACAGATGCATAGACTGGCTAGTTAACTGCGGAAATGACGATTTTGCAGAACTAAAAGACAATAAGTTGAATTACCGTGTCCCGTGTTCAGTTCATTTTAAAAGTACAACATTCACCAACTCATTGAAAAACAGGCTAGAATGTTTATTGTTATACTTTCCTGCTAGAGAACGGAAAATTTGGCAATTATTAATTTTAAGTGTTTTATAGGAAATAAAATAAATAATAACATACGAAATTTACATAGTTACGTCTAATTGGTGAACTGGGGGCAACAGCCCCTTCACAATAAAAATAAATTTTTATACTTCCCATGATTGACACCTTTGTTTTATAAGTGGTAATCTGTTTGCATTTGCTTCACCGCGGGGTTTGGTGAGCGAAGCGAGCAGGGGTTGATAATTCTTGTACTGTAGTTATAACTTTAAGTATAAAATTTCCAGTATTGTTATATTTTTAATTTCAAATCCTTGAGGAACATGTTCTTTATTGTATTAAATCTGCACATTAATTTGAACCTTTATTTAAAACTTTCTAACAGACACTTTGTCTCTGACCAAAAATTAGAAAATCTTTCCAGCAGAGTGAAAATTGTATGTCGTTATCAAAGTGAATTAAACATCATTGTTGTAATATCGATCAAAGAAATAAGAAACAGGTAATTTAATTAAACTTTGTTTACAGCATACGAATCGTATGGTTCTTACCTACGAATCGTAAACGTTTCATAATTTTACAGCTCTGCTAAGTGTATTAAATAGTAGGTAGTGTAATAATGAAGCGTGGTTTTTACCTTCACACTGCACAGCTTAGTTTTCGAGGAAAACTAATGCTCTATCTCTCTCTCTCCCCCCTCCCCCAGTCTCTCTTCTGCACTTCATTGAATCCGACCAAGGCCGACTCTACTACAGGCCGGAGCGCTGAATTCGTGACGTCACGGTCAGAGTGCTACCCGGACGGTGACTCCCATAAGAAACAAACGGCGCGCCCCGACATACTCTGCTTTACAGTGACTAGATAGAGACAGTGTGGCCACATGAAAGCGGCCGCCATGTTTTTCCTAAAAGTAATGTTATCTGCCATAAAGTATAATGTAATTTACTTTCAAAATATTTACAAAACCTTTTGTTTTATTTCATAAAGGCCTCGTAAACAACTTTTTAAATGTTAAAAAGTAGTTAGAAAGCAGATAAGTTGTTTAAAATGAAATAACTTATAAAGAATAATGATTTAGCCTACTATCACATTTTTTACTAGATTATGCCGATAGTTGAGTAGCCTACATACTGGACGTTAATTACAAACTAATAAAGCTATATAAAAACAAGTTGCACTATTATTTTCTTTGTTAAATTCTAAGTTAAAAAAAACATTTTGCAGTTCAATTACATTATTTATGCGGTTTATTTGAATAAAAGTCACGGTTTTGTATTATTTTCAAGGAAACAAATTTTCAATAATTTGTAGCTATCTGAAAAAGTATTTTACTGGTCATAAAGAAATTTTTTTAACTAAATTTAATTCTCAACTTATATAATTATTAACAAATGCACCATAAATTTTAAACAACAATTTTGTTGCTTAACATTCCCCAGAGCTAAAGTTTTGTAGCAAGTTAATTATGAAATTTGTTTTTACTGATTTTAGGTTTCAATTCTGTTTGAAAAGCAAAATCTTATAAATGATTTTCTTAAAGCTAAATTTGAAATTTTTCCTAATTTAATGAATAAATTAAAATATCAAAAATTCAAAGTAAAACAAAACTAAAAATAAAACAACGAATAGGCCTAAATCAAAATGCAAAATTATTATCCTGTTGTTAATTAGCCTTTCTTATCAATGAATAAATTTTACAAATTAAATATTTTCAAAGTTAGCCTACACTTTCTGATTTTTACAATGCATTTATATTCATCTGATTTTTTTAAAAATAAGCGAAGCAATAAAACTTTCCTAACTAACTCATTTATTTCTATTTCAATTGAAAGCTAATAATAAAATTAATGTCTCTAACAACAATTTAACATCGAAATTACAATTCTTTGATTTTGAGGTTAGGCAATTCAAGATTTTCAAGTTTAAGTTATTCAAAGCCGAAAAACAGGTTTCATTATTAATTTCACTCATTATTTCAATTAGGCCTACTTATTAATGTGATTCTTGCCTTAGATTGTACCTTCACCAAGACTAAATGAAAGAAAAAATAAAGATGACAATTTAATTTGAAAACTATAAACAAACGTAGGGCTAACATGGACGAAATTATAGGTTTGGGACAAAATAGTTCTTAAAATTGCGTAATACTAATATTTATTGCATTTATCTTTTCTATTGATAAAAAGGATTAGCCTATGTTATGAACTTTTTTAAAATGTTGTAAATGAAAGACTTTTGGTATGTACTTACTTCTGAAATATGCGCGCTGAAACGATTCCGTAGAGAGGTGGGATTAGCCTAATCTGCAGTCATTTCCTTATTAATTTGGTGCAATATCATATACTTCAACACAAATCGCTTTAAAATAACTATTACGTTTATTTTTAAGTAAACACTAACAAATATCTGTTAAAAAATCGGTAAAATCGCTTTTACAATATGTGAACGTGAATGAATGTAATGTAAACATATACGAATTTAGGAAAAACATGGCTGCCGACATCTTGACCAATAGGAAACAAGACCTCAGCTCACTTGGCCACACTGTCTCTATCTAGTCACTGTACTCTGCTTTAAACTGGTCTACTGTCGAAACCCTTCGTCCTATTTCGCTGAAAATTTAAACTTAACTAAATAATATACCACTTAATACTAAAACATGTTTATAAGTAGTGTAATACTTTTTTATCTATATAAAACAACGTAAGTTTCGAAGTTACATATGTTGCAGTTGGTTTTTATGTTATATCTAGGTTTTTATAAAAGTAACAGAAACCAATTATAATATAATAATTAGAGCGTAAACATTATAATTGATCATTCAAATTTATTTTACGGCAAATTTCTTTTAGAAATTAAAATCTAAGTTTAAACTACATACAATTATATTTTATTAAGCTTAAAAATTACGTTTGGTGATGAAATAGTGATATACGAAGTATTTATAAGTTAATTCAATTTATCCACTTTCCTTTTTCTTGACAACCTGGAGTCACAAAAGATTGATCTAACTTTAGAATAGTTATTGAGCAAAATATTGGAGTTTTTGAAAATACTACGTATTCTATATCGGACAGAGGTTTCTGGCACTTTTCACAGTTCTTTTCAAGTGTACTTGTGCAAGCTTCTAGACAGAGGTGGCACAGTAATGGTTTTTGTGAACCACAAAGAAGAAACTGCTTCTAAAATCTACTACTAATCAATACTTTAAAAACTTTTAGCATACATTGCAGAATGCCTATTGTTAAATCGGTTGGATATTTTAAGTTGTCCCTATTTATAAGATCAATGTAATCATTACTTTTACTTTGGGGCGCTGTCATGTCTTTTTCTTTGACTAACGGCGCGAGTTGAAATGACCGATGTCCCGGCCTTTACCTTTGATTATTGAACAAAGTAAACAACTTATCGAAAAATATGTGAAATAAAAGTTGTAGTTTGTTTTTACCTCAAAAACAAAAAATGTTTACGCTGTGTGACTTTTTCGTGTCCCGCTACCACAAATCTTGAATACTTTTATTTAATACAAATTCTAATATTTACTTTAGTAAAAGATTTTTACATCGCTGTATTCCGTATTTCATGTAGAAATCAAATATATAAGTTTCATTATAATTAAATGACTGTAAAAAGGTCCAGGAACGTGTAAATGAAAGCGCGCTTCACTTACACTATGGCCAAGTTCAACCCAGACTCTGACGTAGCAACTAGGGGAAGGGGGAAGCACTCCGGCCTGTAGTAGAGTCGGCCTTGATCCGACACTCGTCGGCAAAAAGAGCGCTCAGCGCTCCTAACGGCGGGCCGCAAAAACACACTTTTATACCTGCTTTTTTGGGCTGAATTTTTAACATTGGAACTTTTCGTCTTATTGATATGTAGTCATTGGCTCTACTAAATATTCGGAAGGGACAAATTTCTGTTTCTTACTTAGCTAAATTTATTTAAATCACTTATTGTAACAAAATGCTTGTCCTTTATGTTGTGGAAATCTTTGAAACAGTAGCTACTTAAGCCAATGCAAATATCAAGATTTTGCCGATAAAAGAGAAACGTCCAGTTTAGAGGTTACACAATATTTCAAGATATTAACCAAAGTTTTTCAAGATATTAATTAAAAATTATCGGTATACGCTTTCGATACCATATTTTAAAATTGTTTAATGAATTTTGAGTTGACATTTGGGAAATTTTCGAAACTGAGACCTGTAAACACCTGTAAGGACCTGTAGGACTGAGGTCCTTCATTGTTCTTTTTATTGAGAAGGAAATTTTTTAATTAATTTAATTTTGGAATTAAATTCTTTATGGTAACATAGCATTTTGTATAAGTATTTTCTCGAAGCAAAACATGCAAACTCTCGAAAAAATTTGTTGAGGTGATTTTGGAGGTGATGTTAATATTCTAAACTTGCGTGTCCAGTAGCTGAACATTATCTTAACATATTATATTTGACCTATGTTAAGCTTTTTAAATCGTATTTAGTGCATTATAACAAAAAATAGACGTGACCTCAAAATCATATTTTAAGCTGTAGTTTAAATATTATTTAATATATTGTCTTAAAACTTTATATAGGTTTAAAACAAATATAAATAATTATTTATCTAGAAGTGTCTTGACGATTCATTGTTGAAACCTTCATGTCTAAGCTGCGTTGTCTGGTCAACCTGGCTATAGATGTATGCACGAAAATAATTTCATAATATTTTGAATATGATTGCCGACTAGAATTGTGGATTTTGAACATTATTTTGATATATTTATGGTAGTAATAGACTTATCTACTGTAGGTACTTACAGTAGATGCACTCGTGTATGAAAAGGCGTAAACATAATTTTTCACCCTGAAAACACGTACCCACATACCAATTATTTTTAGCTATTTTTGAGGAATCAATTAAATAAACGACAGTTTTTAAACAATGATAGGACAAAATGGCACTTAACCAAGAGTAAAAACTGTAAAAAAATCCCAAATAAGAGTTATCGTGGTATCATATTGTTTTCTGCTGCTTTGATTTACTTTACAGGATGGAATTGTTGAAAAACATGATACTCAGTTTCATAGACCGCTTATTCTGTAGGCATCTATTTTGTTTATAGAGACGCAAAAATCATGCACAGGACATTTTCTAACTCAAAAGGGTTGTGCAGAATCTTACTGGCTAAAAACCATTTCTTTCTCGTCTACTGCATTAGTCAGGGACAGTTTCACTCATTACGTTAGACTAATTTGCTCACTGAAGTTTAGTTTTCTGTCAATTATTTTGCCCAGATGTATTACCGCCGGTTTTGTCACCACAAGCTTACTTTCCGAATTCATAGGGTAGGGCTCAATTCTCCTTTTCACGAGGTTATCGATTTCAGTTTTCCTGAGAGACATTGTCGGTTGTCCAAATGTCCATGCTCCATCATCCAGTGAACCTTGTAGGCCTAAAATATGTTGATAATATGTTTTCAAACACTTATATCCTTGTAAATCCTTATATAAATGTATGTGTCTTTAGTCGATTTTGTATGTTATTTTATCAAAGAATTAATATTTTAATTTGAGTTTTACTTTTCTATATAAAGTGGATAAAATAATCTCGAATGCATGTGCACGTGGTTGCATAATGTTAACTACTCATAGTTCAATTAATTGTGATATATTTGTTGCACTTACTATAGTTATGGCTACAATTAATTGAAATAAGAAAATACTTCTACAAAGAAAATAATCTACTCTTAATTATACATAAACGATAACTAAATACAGTTTCAATACAGATGCGTGATTCGATTACTGACAGCAGCAATCTTGCCAAGACGATCAAAGATTCGACATTACAAATTATTGGAAGTGTTGCGTTATGCGAAGGTAAATGTTGAATGGAAAGCAAACACTTGAAACTCGAAATAGTTCTTTAATACTGCACGGTAACTCGGTAACGTTAATAATTTTAACTCCAAATAAATGTAGAACTTTATAATTGAATACATTTTAGTTGGTTTTAAGAACTTTAGTATGCCTTTTAATATATCAGGTATGTCTATAAGATTACAATTACAGGTCCTTATAAGTTTTTATTTTATTATGAAACTTGTCATTTCAAACCTTTCATAACTTCCATAGTGTATCAAAATATATTTTATGTACGAAGGGTGTTTGGAATTCAACATTAGGAGTTTTGTCTATAAACACTAGTGTGTCTTTACACTAAAAGTGGCAAAACTGATAGAAATAGTTTTTTGAGGTTAACTAAGTGAGATAGTACAATTTAAGGTTTTGGTTCGCAAAACCATGCTAAGTTAGTCGCTTGTAATCTGAATGCATCTAGAATTATATAAATAGTTTACGTTAATGGTTAGTTTATGTGTATGTTTCATGTTTTGAAACCAAGTTCATTCAATGAAATTATGTTTTGTGGCTTGTCGTGTTTATTTTATACCAGTTAGGCTAAACAAGATGGAGTATCAATGTACTCATACACACACCAACCAGGCTCGAACCTACGGAATTGGTGTTGGTCTACCAATCTGGAGGAACATGTTACTTTACTCTGTTGCCTTATTAAAATTATTACCGTCTTGGCATGTACAAGTTATTTACCTTAGTCGGAGACAGAATGCTAAAAACGAAGATATTTAAACTAAAAAATAACCCAAGTAATTAGATGTAATGCAATCTACACAAATGTCAAAGTGTTTAATTTCACATGCTTCTGTATAAGTATTATCGTTTCTACCAAGAGGATAAGCTAAATGCTAAATAAATGTCTGGTATTTGACTTATAGGTTTCTCAGCATTACTTCTGGTAGACATTCCAACACAACCAATCGCATTCCGAAGCTTGCTGGTTGTAAATGGATTTAAGTCGTGTGTCAACATCGACTGCAAATTTCACTACAACCCTTATTCAAACAGTCAATATTCGATTAAACTATGTTAACCTAAAATGCCAGGCTATAAATATCAGTGAATAAGTTCGTGTAGACAATAAGTAAACTTGAACGAACTGTGTATGCACAAACAGACAATTTACAACCTTAATTTAATAAAAAACTGAAATTGTAATTATCTGTGTCTATATTATAGTTTATGGGAAAAATAGAGTCCCTAAAAAATACTGATATTTTTATATAACTGTTTGTTTACTATTTAATTCAACTGAAAAAGTAAGAAAATCATTTGATTTATGGTTCTTTGTCATACATATAACAAATTTCATTTAACATCTCCAGTTTGGTAGCGATTACTTAGATATTTTACATTCAGGTAAAAAGACTATTGAATATTTTATTTGTCTTGCTCGAGAGATATGTAGCCACCAAAAGTCGTTAAACAAGTAACTACTTGCAATAAATAATATGAAATAAGTTTTAGTACAATTTTCTGCCAATCCTAACGTAACAACTTATTTCCGTATGAACTGTATGAACCGTATAACTTATTTCATGGATCCTAGCAGATATAATTTGTATAATAATTTCAATAATATGAAGGTTGGGTCACGACTTCGAATTATGAAAATACAATTGCATTATGTGTTATCAATTGTTTACAATTTCATCTCCTGTTACACAATACAATTTACCTAATAATTAATTTAACACTGCTAGTTTTTCTCACCAATTTTCGACAGAGAACTCCATAATTTTCCAAGTTTTCAATGGCGTTCTTTTTTTGTAGAACTTGGGACCATCGGTTTAGAAACTCTATGTCTCCCTAGATGCATTTAATAATATACTTGATATACTGTACTGATTAGTTGACAAACAAGTAATGTGCTATAATTATTTTAATCGTTTTGTATTTTTTCCAAGTGTTGTGTTTTAAACTTCTCTAATAAATAAAAACTTCACTAAATAAATAATTTATCATATTCAAGAACTGATAATGGAGTCATAGAGCTCCGGCATCGGTAGTCCTACATACAGACCCACATAAGACTAAGAGAACTAATATAGACGGACAACATACCTAAAAACGTTATGGAAGAAAAACATATGATTTTGTTTCGATTAGTTTAGTACTACGAACGATTTTGAGGGTTAAATATAGGACGCACAGATTTGGAGTAATAATTTGCCTCTGAGGAATCGATTCCTCTATCTGGTAGTTTACATGAGTGTTAACCTATTTCCAAATTCCTGAAAATATCATCTTTTAAAACTTGTCAAAGACGGAAACTCAGCTCACAATAAAGAAAGACTTACAGGTTACATAACAGAGGCGGTAACATCTGAGATTTATGGTTGATGAATTGCCAATTCAACCAACAGTGGAAATGCAATTCTTACAACGTGTGCATAGAATGGAACTCTCCAATAGATTACACTGTAGTTTTTATGTGTATATTGCAAAGAGTTTAAACGAATTTAAACTTAAATGTTACATACACACAAGATCCGTAATGTAATTTAACGAAGTCGAATGACTTTAAATGTTTCGACAATGACTGTTGAAATAATTTTAAGCAAGGATTGTAAAAAAGTTAGTTTTTACATTCTGCTGCAAAATATTTACCGAAGCTACAATATTTGCAAGGTGAAAACTAATATTTTGACAGTTGCAATGTTGTTAGTTGAATGGTTACTTTGAATAAAACCGTTTTTACCAACTTTATAAACTTTTATTAGGCCATTCTGTATGAATCTGAATGCTGGCCATTGTAAAAGCTCAAGAAAGCGATCTATGGAGGTTTGAATTTAAGATCCTAAGAATAATTCGTGTCAAATACGTGAAAATAATGTTCGAAGGCAACAAACTAGTTCAGAGCTTGCTGACCTACTAATTTGAGGATGAAATCATATTTTTTGAGGTGAGCTGATTAATACTGGCCAGGCCCGCCGAGAGGGTTTAGGAGGCCTGGGGTAAATTTAATTCTTGAGGCTCTCTGACACGAAGCTAAATTTTAGGGGAGGGGGAAGGAAAGGGTAACCTTTTCACACTATAGAGTTAATACTACAAAAATGAAAATAATATAGCACATAGACAGTACTAATACATAATAATATTAGAAATTATGAAAATAATTGCATATATAGAAAAATAAAAGGAAACAATTTTACATTTTATTTTACCTAGGCGACAAAAATGTTTGTACCTAAAATTATTACCATTACGGTAATAATTACGGTAATAATAAAGTATTACTCAACGGTTTTCTACGAAGACAAACCTAAACAGACTATCATTACAAAATTTGCCGGAAGAAATGATATATGAAAATATTTACTTACCTTCCAATAATGGAAGTTAGTATTTTTACATTCAGAGTGTTTACAATTCCACAACATTGCAGAAACGAGCACATTTTTTTAAAAAATTACTAAAAAAACCACGTAACGGAATGGAATGAAATTTGGTATGTAGCTTCCTCTAGGGTCCTACGTGCTCGCTAAGAAAGGTTTTAAAAAAATTCGAAATTTTAGGGGGTGTTTGGAGGTGTCAAAGTTACTAAAAATCCCCATATTTAACTTTGATTTGTCTCTCCGCGCAAAGCCGGATCGGGCTAGCTAATCCATCTAAATAATTAAAATTAAATGCTGTTGGTAAGTATTGATACTTTTACCTTTAGGTTTAATGACAAACTTGTTTTTTTTTTTTACTACGGAATACTTTTCTTAGAAACGTAAAGATACCTTTTGTTGCGATCCTTAGGCCTACATGACACTACAAATTTGGTTAACGGTATTTATTTTACATTTAAAACTTTCTTATTTAATTCACAGTTATTATTGTCTTTTATACTCTTTTTTTTATTTGGTCTATTACAAAATATGTTTTGCAGAAATGAACTCCCTATATTAGAGTACAACCTGTATACCTGATGTACAAATACATCTGGGCTGTAAGATAAATTCATATAGTAGTTTAGAAGAAAATTGCACCTAATTAACACGCACCAGGATAGTCCATTAGACCCTCTAATATTTATCGCAAGTTCAATTAATTGTAATGATTGTAAATTTGGAATTTAGAGGACTCGTATCCGAAACTGCAGAGCGGCAGTATATAACAGGGAAACTGGCGATTCACACAACAGTTGTAGCACACAAAGGGGGGAAACGGCTTTAAGAATTATTTTTCTTTAGTTTTGTTAAAATACATCCGTTTGAAAACTAAACCCATTTAAAATATGTATTGTATACCATTTTGAACCGTTAAAGCTGATTAGCACGAAGAAAATATCAAAGAACAAAATAGTCTCAACATGATTAATTCTATTTAACAAATACATAACATTTTGTAAAGTGTAACCCTAATCTGGTGGAATTTTTAATAAGGATTTAAAAAATTACTATGGTGTTTTCCTTTTGACGTCAAACATTTAAGTAATAGATTTTAATATATATTGTCATTTAAATAAATATGCTATTATGATTAAATTTATTATGCAATTCAATCCTGTTTGTTTTAGTGCTGCATGTTCATTGGTTCAATTTCCTTAGATTGGTAACGGAACCATTTCTTTTAGCTAGTGTAGAATAACCGTAATAAAGCATTTGTAAGTGTAGTTAAGTAGCGAGTCTGTTATCTTGTGTTAGTCATTATTATCTGCATACGTAGTTATATGTCAACAAATAATTGTAATTTTATCAAATTAAAAGTTTGATATCGTGTAAAATCACATTTATTTATATTCATAGTTTCAAATTTCCTACTCACATTTATTCGCTTTATTGTATACTCATTTAAAATACTGTACTAAGATATTGTACGTAATATCCAGGTTCCAGCTTTACTGGGTTCCTGTTGAATAAGTAGACAAGAGAGTCGTCGATGCTAGAGAACATCAACGAATGATCTGCTGGTACCACAAAGTGGTCTGCTATTAGACGTTTAACTATGTATATTTGTTGTCAGTGGGAGTAAGAATGGACAAATGTCAATTAAAATAAATTGAGGCTAGTAAAGGACAGAACTCGTCCTTCGTCACTGTCCGACACCTTCTTATTGCATGGAATTGGTTGAGACACATACTTAGGTTTTATTTATCTTACTTAATTAAGTTCAGACGAATATAGAGGACCTGAAAATACTTTACTTCGTAATTCGTATGTTTAAAGTAAATTGAGGCTAGTAAAGGATAAAACTCGGGTTTCGTTAGTGTCCGACACCTTCTTATTAAATGGAATTGGTTGAGACACATACTTAGGTTTTATTTATCTTACTTAATTAAGTTCAGACGAATATAGAGGACCTGAAAATACTTTAATTCTTAATTCGTATGTTTAAAGTAAATCGAGGCTAGTAAAACGCAATGTAAGACAAGTAAGAAATGTCCTCAAGTCATAGCGGTTACACGGTTCTATTTTTAAAATTAGTCTTAATGTTGTTCAACTTTTATAACTATTTTCTTTTCTTTAGTCTAAGCTGAGTCTATTTTCACAGCTAATTCACAGATAATTTAATATTTTCTTTTATACAATCATAAAAATATTTTTAAATTATCTAAAAAATCTACATTATATTATGATTTCATTCTTTTTCAGTTCAATTGATTTTGGATTCAGATGCATGCAATAGTATATTCATTATACTGTAAAAAATATGCTAAATAGACCTAACAAATTTAATTTTACTTTGCATCGTGAAACCACACTCCTTTTTTTAGAACAAAAACAAAAAATCTTAATGGCTGACGTTTATTCCTTTTACATTACTTACCTTAAAAATGAAAATGTTTTTCAGAAAAATTGGTGATACCCTACTTATCAAAAAAGGTTAATTAACTTAATTTTTTTTAAGAGTTCAAATGTGAAGCAAACCACTAAAATAAAACAAATATTGAAATTTTGTTTGAAAGTTTATTTTTATAAATACTAACGTAAAATATTAAATATTTATTAACCTGACTAAATTTATTTTAAATATTGTGTAAATCATTAAGTCACATAGTGACTTGCAAAATTATTTTTAAACACAAATATCTTGAGTGACTCTAGGCCTGACCTTCAGATTGTCTATGACTGTCGAAATTATAAAGCGGTAATCACTCTCTGGGTTACAGCATAACTAACATCGATACTCAGTGGCAGTACGCTAAGAGATGGAACGCTGGACAGGTCGTGTTGCCGTGGTAACAGGAGCAAGTTCAGGAATTGGAGCAGAAATCTCGAAAGAGTTTGTGAAAAAAGGACTCATTGTTGTCGGTATAGCAAGGCGAGTGGACCGTGTACAGGTATGCTGACTATAGCAAAGATATTAATTCATAGTTTTTGAAGATTATTTCATTACAATAAATGTTTGAGGCTCTGATATATTATGTTTTTAAAGTTAGTTTCTAATGACGGACTGTTCACAATAATTTGTGTATAAATAAAATAATACCCAATATTTCTGAGCTGAGAGTAAAAACCAGCTCTTGTTATTTAGTGAAAACTGAAGGAAAGAACTAGCCTATGTAAAAGAAAATATTCTTGTCCTGGATTGCTTTTATTGTCACTTTTCGGTTAGGTAGTAAATATTGGCATAGTAATCTGGGTTTATGTCACCTGTTTATGTATGTTCCAGCTTTAGGGCTCACTTAATAATGATAATTGGGTTGCGCTCTCGAAACATGGTGTATTATTTTCATTACATAAATATGTTGGAAGTCTGAACAAACAATATTGAAGAAACAGATACATAATTGATTATCCCCAATTAAGGTAGTAGAAAACTTAGGTAGGTTTAGCCTACCAGCTTTTATTTCAGAAAGCAGTTAAAGGATTTTTTAATGAATTATATGATATATTATAAACTTACTGTAGCGGTACCTGATGAAATAATACAAAAAAATAATCACTTTTAATAAACAACTAAACAAAACAAATCTAAAATAACTTGCGTTCACTTCTGCCTAAAAAACATTAGGTATACAAATAATACTTTTATATATATTAATAATATTAATGCATTACTAATGTTAATAACCTTAACTAAAGTTTATTCAGTTTGAAGATATTTCTATTACATAAATGATGAATTAAATTTACTCTTGTACTGTTGTAACATGTTCATCGGACAGCATTGTTAACAAAAACATGTATTAAATTATTACTTTATTGTAAATCCACTTATAAGGAAAACGAGATCAGATTTAATATTTAATTTATTAAAAGCACAATTATTTTGTATCTAATCAATTCATTTTGGAATGATAATTTGTGATTTAATATCGGTATGCAAGCATAGTGACATCAACCTGCATGCTATACTTTTTGTTGAGATAGTGAACTTTGTCCTAAATAGTCGGATTTAAAAAGAACCAGAAAATAATAATATATTTTCATGTAGATTAAAAAAAAGTAACTAGGCTAGACAGATATAAAAACGATAGGCAAACAATTTCAAAAGGAGTCAAATTTTGAAAAGCAAATAATTTTGCAAGTGGGTTTTGATCATGAATTTATTTTGGGGGAAACCTCTCTTCTATAGAAAACTAAAAATCTTTGACATAATTTATCGTCATTCCTTGAAAATATCATAGTATACAAAAATCTGTTTTCAATTTGCTTCACCAAGGTGGTTGGTGAGAGAAGCGAGCCCTCTAGTATAATATAAAATAAACATGAAGGAATTTTTAGTTATTTTATGAAGTAATTATAATTTAAACTCATGTCTATAATCATCTTTGCAAAATATAAAATGAAATTCACCATTAAAAATTAAATATTTGGATGATTCTTGAGTTAATTAACTCTGGAGCTGTATAGTTCTATTAATTTAAGTGGTAAGGTTCCATTATTTATTTGTTTGTGCTGTTTATAAATATAGACGATGATAAGAATTTACTCAAATCAGTTCAGGGAGGGGGAACTGAAGGCCGGCCAAAATTCTAAATGTGGCCCTGAATGCAATAAAAGATTGAACGTAATGATTTATAGAACTTGAGTACAGTAATGGAGAACATAATTGTGCGCAGAAGACTGTCAGAGTGTTGTCGACTTATTTATGAAAACTACAACATAAATTCAGCTAAGCAGCTCTAGTTTGCTCTCATAATCACATACGTTAATATCTTGCTCCTATGTGAGACGTTTCAAAATTAATATCGATTGTTGTCATTACCCAAGCAGTAATTTGATTTTAAGGTTGGATATTGTCTTGTCCAAGGACTTTGCCTTAAGTTTATTATATATATTAAACTAGGGGAGCCCTCTAAAGGTTCCGCACGCCGACCCCGTTACTACCTCCGCATACGTATTTTGAGATCTAAGTAGAGATAGTTATTTGATACAAAGGTCTAATTAACCATAACCTTAAAACTAAGAAGGCAAATAATATTAAATGTCAAAAACAAATTAAAACGATAGGTAAGTTTATGATGTAACAGTGGTTATAATAATTTAAAAAAGAACCAGCCTTAAAATTGGAAACTGTTTTAAAGTATGAAGACAGCTGTACTTGCACTTAAAATCTTCAATTAGCTGAGCCATCTATTTTCACCTTTTAAATTACATACCTAATATTTAAACAGTAAGTGATCCGTATATAAGTAATTTTACTTATCAGATCAAATTACATACGTGTTATATTTTATTATAGGAATTAGCCAAAGAGCTGCATGGAGAAAAGGGTACTTTGCACGCTATTAAAGCAGATCTTAGAAATGAAAAAGACATTCTGGATACATTTGCTTGGATTGAGAAGAACACGAGTGGAATAGATGTTTTAGTTAACAACGCTGGAGTTAGTAGTTTTGAAAGTATACTAGGTAAACTATCTTATTCTTGGTATTTATATATACAAATCGAGGTAATGTTTAGTTAAAATTGTGGATAGTGTGTAACTACTTTGCTCGGGGACCAAACATAATGTGTAGAAATGAAAATAAATTTTGAAATACAACTGATTTTATTATGTTAATAATATTACCTTTTATAATATTACTATTAATAATGTGCTGCAGTTGTGAAAGTATTTAATTTATTAATAACACAATTACTCTATCGTGGTCAAGAACGCCCATATGATATTTTCTGGGGGGGGGGACTAGATTGTGGTATGGGAATTAAAAAGTACGCTCACCTTCTTAGGCAAAAGGGGTCCAGGGAAATTTTTGACCTCCCCAGAAAGGTTTAAAATTTTGGAAGCTAATTAGCTGTTCAGGTGAAATATTAACCCACACAGCATTGAGTCTGTACCTTTACACCGTCAGTGAATACACAAAGCTATTGAGGCTGCACCAAGTAGTGACCCAGCTTAAGCTTGAACTTTTGAAAAAATCAAATAAGTATATAAATGGCACACAACATTTAAAACAAATTTTAGTGCTAATCTTTTAAAAGAAAAATATCTTACCGTAAATAATAATACAAATATTTTCATTTCTCTGGGAGCTAGGGGGGCCGCGGCCCCCACTGCCCATAGGTATGGGCGTCTATGATTGTGGTAATGTAATTTGATTTTAATTTAGGGCTTATGCTTTAATTTAGTAGTGAAAAAATATGGACAGTTTCCACTAAATGCCTAAACAAATTTCATTGATTATTATAAGATTAAATGTACACAGATAGATATTATTATTCTAGGATTGAATTCTGTAAACATTTTAATTTCTTTGCATATTAAAATAGGGCTATTTTTGGTTCGAGATAAAGTTTAGAGTATTTTATATCCGAAGCGTATAAACCCTTCACCTGAACTCATAAAAAAACAAAACTTTTCTATCAATTTGATTTAACTTAGTAATTAATTGTACGAAGATATTAAAATACATACTAAAGAAAACTCAATGAAGGAAACCCAGAAAAATTTATATTAGTGCATTTAAATCTACTTTACTTTACAGAAGGAACAACGGAAGCCTGGAAAAAGGTGTTTGATTTAAATGTGCTCGGCTTGTCCATATGTGCAAGGGAAGCTGTTAAGTCGATGAAGAAGAAAGGGGCGGACGATGGTGTTATCATCAACATTAACAGGTGATTAGTTAACAAAGAACACATGTTATCTGGCTTCAGCCACGGACGCTAAAACACGGATGCCACGGATGCTGTCTGGCATGTTATACAGCTACGGACGTCTAAAATTTAAAGTTTTCTGCTAATATATTTCTATAATAACTCATCGTGTACCTAAAACAAGTTTAGTGTAAACAATTAATAACTATAATCATGATCGGTTTGGAATACATTTTTAACAAAATAAAACCGTTTAGTGCTTGTTAGACAAACTTCAAATGTGTTTTAGATTGACAAATTAAGATCGTAGCAGTAAAGGTCATTGACAGCTTCAACTCTAGTAGGTCATTTAGTCAACTGTTTTGTTCTTCAGACACATGAAACTTTAACGAATTAATGTCGTTGAATATTCCTCCATATTAACTAAATACCAAAGAAGCTATGTTCTGGACTTATCAAAATATTATTTACAGTTGTTTAACTCTACTTTAAATATATTATAAATGGTGCACTATTTTATTTCTAAAACATAATTTGACTTTGGCTGAAATAACTTTATTCAAAGTATTGAAATATATTTATTGTATACTTACTAATATATATTTTTATAATTGGTTTAATAATTTTTTGTTGGAGAGTTACAGGCTGTAAAGGAAAGTTATTAAAAAAAGGTGTCAAAAATAAAATTTAAAATAAACATTATATGGTACGTTTGGTAATATTTAAAGTACAAATTTTAACTTAAAACTTGACTCACTTATGTATTAGATTTTCTTTAATATAAATAAATGACAAACAATCTTTATAAGGCAATTTAAAAAGTAATAACGAACTGTAGAATAATCCTTATCTTATATATAATTCTGTAAGCAAAATTTTAGATTAAAAATTGTGGGAATTTGGTAAATCGGAGTATGATAGGAGAGGTATCGATTCAAGGAACGAGGGAAAAATAAAATTAAAAAATAAGGGGTTTTTGAGGTCCCCGAAAAACGAAAAATCCCCATAAGAAATACATGAGAATTTAAAAACGTCTGCTTTGTTTATATTAAAACATTTGGTATTAAATAAATTAAAAACTTAAAATCGCTGTTCTGCAGTTTACATTAAAAAACTTGGTATTAAATTAAATAAATTAAAAACACAAAACAGATGTTCTGTAAAATAATATGACAGTTAATGTAAATTATATTTTTAAATAAAATCTGCTACTTATTAACCTATAAAAGATACACGTTGACACACACATAGAAGAGAAACCTTATAAGTGTGATTTTTGGAACGTTGTATGGCTGTTCTATTAACTTTTCATACATCTATACTTAATAATATAAAGATGTAAAGTTTGTTTTTTTGTTTGATTGTTTGTTTGTATGTAGAGGGTAATCTCTAGCACCACTGAACCGATTGAAAAACATAGTTTTACTAATAAAAAGCTACACTTTCCCTGAGTAACGTAGGCTATAATTCATTTCGATAAAAACCATTTTTGATTTCAATATTTTGTAAATTTAGTCGGGAAAAATTCTTAGGTTAGTCCTAGAATGATAAACCAACACATGTATTTACATTTATTACCACAGCAACCAATTGAATAAAATAACAGATAATTAGCTGTTTGTTCCAATATTTCCACTAACAGCTGATTTTAAAATTTGAAGCAATTATTTTTGCATTTCCAGCATTTAGGTTAGGGTTTTAGTGTAGACCTGAGCCTTGCTGGTTCTTTTAACCATTATTATAACTGCTGTTATCAAATATAAGAAATAATTTGATTTGAACATTTATCATTATTTATCAACTTAGTTTTGAGGTTATGATTAATCATACAACTTTAATATAAATAAAACATAACATTTGTTTTTAGAAGGTTCCATCGGGGGTTGGCGTGCGGAGCACGCAGGGGTCTCCCCTAGTTTAAATAATAATATTACAAAAAAACATATTATTTCACATTTATAAGTGCAATATTGTATTATTTTGCGTAGTGAGACTGGACACAGGGTGATTTCTCCGATGTTATCCATTTACACAGCTTCAAAGTTTGCAGTGACTGCGCTCTCTGAAGCTTTGCATAAGGAATTAGCGGCTTCGGGGTCACGCATTAGAGTCACAGTGAGTATTTGCTCAGTATTTTAAAAGGAGTTGACTGAAACCTGAAACACTATCTAAGCATATTTATTTCGAAACCAAAAGTATAGGTAGAAATTGTTGATTTTAGTTTTTGAGGATAATACTTTTGTTTGTAACACTACTGAAACGAAATGTATATATACAAAAATGTCTTAGTATGTACACATGGCTTTACATAACTTAATTAGTTATAACATATAGTAACTTGCAATCATATACGTGAAATTAATTTACATTGCAAGTGAACCTACTTGAATGTATAATACAAATACACATAAATGGGATTCATTTAAAAAACGTTATCAAACTAGTTATACAAAATGTAATATTACAATAATAATTGTTTTACTCATATATCAGAAGCGTATGTTCGGTTTTATCTGTTCAGTATCTTGTTTTACAATCAAGATTTAAGAGTATGAATTAAGTAATTTTATATGGTAGTTATGTTAAAAATGTCAACTAAGCAACATTATCTTTTTTTACAAATTCTATTATAATATCGATGTACTAAAATTAGGCAAGTCATAAAAAGTCATTTTGAATTAAATATATACACATATCCATTTTGTTTTGAACAAATTTTACCAATTAGTTATTCAATAAACTATCAAAGACAACCTTTTATAGTTTGCTTTTCGTGAGATACCCCTTCACTAGTCTAATTACCATAAATTCGTTAACAAAAGAAGCTATTTACTTCACGCTAAAAATGTCAAGTCAATTACGGTACATTCTTGTTAACTTTGAAATGGTGTTTAACGGACAGAAACCGTTAAACTGTTTTAAAAGTTTATAAATTATTTAAATAATTAAAACACAAAATATAAATAATGTTTGTGATTAACACCAAATTACATTTTAACAGAATTTAAGTCCTGGCGCAGTAAATACGGATATCGGCAGTAACTCAGGTATAAAGTTACCAGCTGGCTTTAAAATTCCTTTCGATGTACATAACATACTACAGACGTCTGATATAGCTCAGGCAGTTTTGTTTATCTTATCCACAGATATCAGAGTCCACGTAAGTACTATCTTTACTTATACCAAACTCATTTCCATAAATTATATAATTAAAATAAGAGGGCGATATTACTGTAATATTATTTAGTAAATCATTGACCGAGCGTAAGCAAGGTCTCCGTTTTAGCTCGACCGTTCGGCATTTCGTCTGTGTGTCTGTGTGTCTGTCTCACGATTACGGCCAAACGCCTTGACCGATTTTGATGATTTTTTGCATGAATGTTCCTTATTCCTAGGCCAAGCCATGTATATACACGGTTTTTTCCCATTTTTCATTTTTAACCCCTTAAATAAAATAAAAATGGCGGCCGGTCCGTGTCTCTCAGTGTAAGCTTTTTTCTAAAGTCAGTTTGTGGCTTAACCGTAAGTCGAATTTAAAAACTAATAGCATTTTGCTAAAAGCAAATTAAATTTTAAACAAAATTGTATCCTTGATTTTTTTCCGTATCTCTAACGATAAGCTCACAAAATGGCCGTTTTTGTATTTCAACCATGTTTTTATACGTTTATTCTAAACCAATTCTAAAGTGTTCCATAGCTTTTTTTGTAGATAAAGGTTTAAAGAATTCATGTATGCCACTAAAAAAATTATTGAAGGAAAATTAAGAAAGTTATTAGCTCAAGAAATCACGTTCAGTAACGAAAGGAAAATGTTTAACTTTAGGCCTACATAAAAAGTAGTAAAAATTATTGTAATTTTTTTCATAAATGTAAAAAAGTTTCGTAATTTAGTTCTAAATAGAATTGTATAAAAATATTTGTCATTTTCAAATTTCTTATTTTGAAAACACCAGTTTTTATGTTCCTACTACAAGACTGCTAACAAAACTAGGCCTGTTTTGAATAGTAATTTAGGAATATATCATTTGCCAAAAAATGACATATTATTATAAGAAAGTGTAGAGGATAAATCAAGGAATTGAACTGTATACCTGTAAATTATCATTGTAAATTTCATAAAAGTATTTGACTTAGCTTTACTTGAATTACAAAATGAGATGAAACAAATGAAACCTCGATAAAGGACATACAAGAAATTACCGTGGGAAGTGTTGGTACATGGGTTGAGATCACTATCACGACGTTTTAACATCGTTTGTTTTCATTATTTCTAATATTGGAATATGATATGGAACTTAAGTTAACTTATGATACATTGTTAAGTTTGAGTTAAGTATGTAAATATTTAATTGTATGTTGTCTCTCTATAACGCGATATTTTTAGCTATCTTACTCATAATTAACCTAAATAAAACACAATACCTCTAAAAGAACATCTTTAGCAGTTAAAGCTCAAGAAAAGAAATAAAAACGAAAACTAGAAATCCCGGAATCGCGGGAATTGTAAATAATGTTTCACTGGCTAAACCTTGTGCTTACTTCCTTACTGGCAAACTATTTTTAACCTAAGCTCAAAACCACATTTGTTATTTCAACGAGCGAGGTCTTCTGTTCACAGAACTACTAGTAGTAACATCTTCAATCGTAATACATAATTACCAAGCATAGTTTTAAAATAAATTTGTTTAATTAAAATAATGTATTTATTGTAACAAATACATTACCTCTGGGTAGCGCTTGTTTATTTTTTTGTAGTTTAGTATGATTTTATATATTTTATTTTGTAAAAAAATTAATAAATAATTATATTCATATACACATATATAAAAAACAGTATATTTGCGAATATAATATTATCATGTTTGTTATTTTTAGATTTGGACTTAAATAATCAAATATATTATTTTAACAAATAAATTAAATGCATTTAGGATAACAATGTTGTGTAGTTTAGAATAAGAAATTTGTACATCGAAGTAATACAAAAATAATACAAAAGTTTAAAAGTCAATGTTTTAAACAATATGAACTATTTTGTAAAACTTAGATTGTGATCAAATTATTACTTCGAACATAATTAATTCTCTCAAGTCAATGTTAAGGGTAAGTATACAGTTTATGTCATTTTAGTGACAGCAAATGTGTGCTGTTGGTTATTAATCTTATATTACAAAAATAGTAGAAATAGTGTGAATTTACACCGCCAGTCAGAAATCTATATATTAAAGCTGAAATACCACTAACTCACTCACTTATCACAGTATCTGGAAAACCATACCTCCTAGGAATGTGAAATTTGGTACACATATTACTCATATGCCCTAGAGGCGCACTAAGAAAGGATTTTGAAATATTAATATTTTAAGGGTCGAAACAACCTCTAAAACCATAAATATTGTTTGTTTTTTATCTCAAAAACCATATGGCCTAGGAATATGGAATTTAATACATATTTTGCTCATAGGCCTTAGATTTACACTAAGAAAGAATTTTTAAATATTTAGCGTTTAAGGGTTGAAACAACCCCTAAAACCAAATATTGTTTATTTTATATCTCAAAAACCATATGGCCTAGAAACGTGGAATTTGGTACACATATTGCTCATAGAATCTAGAGGTGCACTATGAAAGAATTTTGAAATATTTCGCGTTTATGGGTTGAAACAACCCCTAAAACCATACATATTGTCTGTTTTATATCTTAAAAACCATATGGCTTAGGAATGTGAAATTTGGTACACATATTGCTCATATGTACTGTACATATTATTTATTTACTTTCCTTAAAGCTAGAAAGTTGAAATATTGTACATTTATTTCTTAAAATCATATATAAAAAGTAAACCAGTTTTACTTTTTGTCACGTACTGCTAAGGGGTGGAAATGAAGTAACAACCCCTAAAACAATTAATATTAATTTTTATACTCTCCTGAAAGTTAGAGAACTAAAATTGTGTAGATAAATTTCTTACAAGATGCATATAAAATAAACCAGTTTTACACTTAGTAAAGTTCTGCTGAGGGATTGAAAAGTAGTAACAATAACTAAAACTATAAATATTAATTTAATAACGTTGAGGAACGTGTAATTTGGTACACATATGCTCGTAGGCAATAGAGACGCACTAAGAAATAATTTTAAAATATTTTGAATTTAAGAGTTGAAACAACCCCTAAAAAAATAAATGTTGTTTGCTATACTTTCCTTTTAGCTAGAAAGCTGAAATTTTGTACATTTATTTCTTAAAAAACACATAAAAAGTAGGCCTAAACCAATTTTACATTTTGTTACGTGTTGCTAAGACTTGAAAATGTTATAACAGTCCCTAAAAACTATAAATATTATTTGGATTTCTTTCCTTAAAGCTAGAGATCTGAAATTTGGCGTTTATTAATTTTAAGGAAATATTTAAATGCGTAAAGCTGATCAAATCCAACCCGATCTATTCATGCGCATATTAAAATCTGTTCGATCTGCAACATCCAGCTAAGTATGTGATTTATCAGTCTGTAGATTTAGTGGTTGAAAAAGAAGACGCTCTTCACTCTGAATTCTTTATTTTTAATTGATTTAAATTATTCAGCAAACATACCTTGACGAAGACAATTGACGGGCAGCCAACGAACAAAACATACCAATCTAATTGAAAATACATGTAATAATTCACTTTCGTGAAATAAAAGTCGAAAGAAAATGAGGGAGAAATATTACAATTATGTAACATAGTGATGCAAAACAATTCCCCGTAGCGAAGCACGGGTATTCAGCTAGTCACTTATAAGAGTCTGGCGACAGTATAAAATAGCCCAAAGGTCACTGATAAGAAATAGGCAAACATTTTGGACCACTGTGTCAACAAAGCTAATCTAACTAAACAAAGATAATGTGTTAATTTATGTACGTATTAAAATACAGATAGTTATTTTGAAGTTATTATTTTAAATATGTGTTATAGAAATAATGTATGCTATAATACGGATCAAAATTTGCTTCGAGGTTATAAACTGTATATAAATTCAATATTTTATCATCAATATATTTGTTTATACACATAGAAGAGATACCTATTCGGAAACATTCGTACATCATCGTATAACATATTCCAAAATTATTAATTTCTTCACTATAATATTAATAACTTCTAAAACATTTGATCTATAAACATGAAATAAAAAGCAATTAAATGATAATATTTGTATCTTCATTTAAATATACTAGTGGACCCGGCAATGCTTTGATATTGCTTTATTTTAGTATATCAGGCCTATATAAGTATATTATATTATGTTATATCTGTTACAGAAAAATTAAGCATAACCTACTTCAATAAAGTAAATTACAACATAAACAAACCATGTTATGATAATAAAACAAGTGCTGTTATAATTAGCTGATATGTGCTATTCAGTTTATCACTAAAAACAATGTTAATGAATAGAAAATATTTTAAATTCCATTTTTAAAATATAAAATGAAGCAATAGTAAAATTTTAAGGCAAATGAGTAAATATAGAGTTAATTACATTTCATTTAACACAAACCGCATGTCAATCGGCCCAATAGAACTCCAGATAACACCCGGAATAGGCTTACAAATTTTCCCCATGTTAAATTGCCATAAGAGATTTTAATTTCCGTTTTTAGAAAACTTAGCGAAGTAGTAGCTGAAATCCAAGCAAAATGGGCAAATATACAGACAATTACTTTTAATTTGGTAACAACTGCGTGTATATCGGTAAAGTAAAACTCGAGATCTCACTCTGGTTACAAAAATTCTTTTCAAACTAATATATAGATAATAACGTATATTAAGAGTCGGCTCTAGCTGTCGGCCATGTTGGCTGACACTCCATAACACCTATGTTAAATTAAAATCAAAATTTTTCCTTTATTTTTTATCGGATAATTATGAACGATATGTCATTTTAAAGCCATGGTCAATATGCATGCAAATTTCTTTTTCAAAACTAAGAAAAATAGTTTGTTTAATATTTATTAACAATTTAAAACATTGATTTTTAATATGTTTTTATGTTGTCACTATTAATTATAGCGAAGAACTACCAAGCCATTCGCATGAAGAATTATGTCCCCAAGAGTTTGGTATTTTTTTTAAAACGTTATTTGAACAATGCGGGTTTTAAATGGATTTAGGCTGAGCAATGTCCGTGTAACCTCCGCCGCTATAGCGTGATTTTAAATATTTTTTTACGTTGTAACTATTAATTATAGCGAAACATTACCAAGCCATTCGGATGAAGAATTTTGTTCCCAAGAGTTCGTTATTTAAAAAAAAACGCAATTTGAATAATTGCGGGTTTTAAATGGATTTAGGATGAGCAATGTCCGCGTAACCTACCGCCGCTATAGGGAGTCTCAGATTGCTTTCTATTTTACTAGAACCGACCCTTAAGTATATCATCTCACAAGTCAAGCTAAATATTTATTTGTAATGAATATAAATAAATAAATAAAATAAAAAATACAAATAGGCCTACATTTGTATAATCCTTATAATTGTACACGTTTACCGAGTTAAAAATCCCCGTCACTATAGTTAGGTAGGCCCACATAAAGTCTGTTGTTTTTAAATAGTATTTTTTTAAATGATGCATTTCTGTTGTGTATATAATTAATCTGCTTTTGGTTTTTGACTGGGGCTTAGGCGGCTTATAGTCGGGGCAAGTAGGAACGGAAAGTTGGTGTAGCAAGTAGTAACCTCGCCAGTACTTGCGGCAAGTACTTGCTTCTTCTACTTGCCCCGTCTATAAGCCGCTTTTTAGGCCTACTATAAAAAAGCCCTTACTATAGTAAGTAATGTTTAACATTTCAACACTTATTTAAAGATACTATTTACTATGCCACTATTTAAAGATACCCTATATATTTAAATATCATGAAGTTAAAAATATTTGTAACTATCGTTTAGCTTCGAAATGTCTTTTATATAACTTACCAATAATCAACAAAACAGATAATTAAAAATATAAGTGTATAATATTTAGGAATTTGTATAATATTTTAGTGAAGGGAGTTTATAATAATACGTAATTATAATTATTGTTCATTACCTATTTAGAAACATGTTATTATTTTGTTTAAAATGTTTATTATTTCCTTGCCTGGATATATTTATTTCTATAAAGTTGTAGGTTTTTTCTGGCTAGTACAGGAAAGAGTCAGGGTTATTTCACTTTATTATATTAGCCAGAAGCCAGGTAAGGAAAAGTGAGAACATAAACGAAAACTCATGATAATTAATTTTTTGTCGGAAAAGATTTTGCGTTAGATCTTAGTATAGTTTACCATTTTCCTTGTTTAAGCCACCATCTTGGAAAACGCATTTTATTATAAATATACTGTGAATGGTGCATCGTACGAAAAGGAAAGTATACATTATTTTATGGTAAACCGATCTACCTAAAACATACGTTACATTAAATTATTTCGTTCAAAATTGATTGAATCGTCCTAGAATATTATAATTTCAAGAAATACATTTTAGTTGCTCATATTTTGCTCCCGATTCTCATAACAAACTTTACATAAAATGTTTCATATATTAATAACATCAAAATTATAAAAGACAGTTTATGAATACGTTTAAGCTGATATAAACACATTGTAGTTTGCTACTCAAGTAACACAAATGGCAAATAAATACCCAGAGTATTATTACAAATCTGGTTGATTTATGATCAGTAATTGTTTGATATAATATTGCAATTGAAATTATATTGATTTTACTCTCGTTTTGAGTAATCATTATGTATCAATAAGGGCACTTAAACCTTTCGACATTATAACTATGACATTTAGTTTTCCTAACAAAATAAAGCGTTGTAACGTTGGCTTTAATTTTACTTGTTTTGCTGGATGTTAAAATACTGATTCTTAAGAATAGATTAGCTTTAAATTAATTAGTGTTTCAATGTTCGTTGATTTTTCAGATTCCAGAGCTCACTCTGCAGCCGAACATTCAAATAGACTTGTCACATTTGAAACAACTAATATAAATCTACATCAAACTAATTGACTAAAAATATATTCAATCAATAAAAGTGTAATGCATAAATAAATAAATAAAATTATAAAATTAATGTAATAAAAATAAATTTTAGTTGTATAAAGATATGAATATTCAGATTAATCACAGGTGACAACCTTAAAATAAATTTTATCACGAACAGTAGTAATCAAAACAAGAGGAAGATGTACCTAATTACAAGAAGAAGGCACACACGCACTCTTGGTAATTTAAGGTAAGAGTTTTTATTGACCACGTCAAACTACTATATTTAATCACTAATAAAATTATCAATAATTCCTGCATTGTTATGAATGCTGAACTCAGCTTTCAATTCCACAATACCCCTGAGATACTAATTTAACCAGGAGCACAACACCCTTCCTTGATAAAAACAAAATGATAAATCCTTAAACATTAAGAATTTGATCCCAAATCAAGATTCTTTATAAGTACCCCCAATTTAATCAAAAGTTTACCCTCACTTGACAAAAGTCTTCTTGGTGCCTTCACCTATTGCTTTCTCCTGGCAACAATCCCTCTTTCGGAAAAACCCGCAGCAAAAACAAACGTGTTCCCTTTTTCTCTAATCTATTTATGCTTCTACTCTTTAAAGCAGAGGGCTACTCTAGTGAATTAATATAAATCATATCATCAGCCAACCTCCAACGATTCAGGGCACTATTTGAATTGTTTGGATTGAATACTAGACATATAACACCTACACACACATTTGTATCTTTTATAATATTAATCAACATCATTATATAAACAATATATAGATAAATATATTATTTAGTAATAAAATTGTGTGATGGGCGTATATGGTTTGTGATACATCTAATTGGAACGCTTTAAAAAACGTCTTTCTGGGGTAAGAAATTAAATATCGGCTAAAGCAATTGGTTCGCTACACTTAGAAATGTTATTTTGTAAGTTATTTGTATAACTTTATATTATTTAAAATACGGAAAGAGAAATGCAGATTTGCAGAATCTGATTCCCGGACAGTTTTTCACCGAGAGGCAAACATTTGAAAACCAATTTACAAAATCCTAAAACCCCTCCCATTCCTGTCATCTCATCTCAAAAATTTGCAAAGCACAGTTATGGCTTGGGATATATCAAATTAAAGCCCTTTACAAATCATGAATTTATATGGTAAGAAAATAAAAATCGGCTAACGTATTCGTTCGCTACGCTAAAAAATGTTATTTTCTAGAATTTTATAAAGATTCTATCACACCATGAAAATAATAATTTATTATAAAGTTCAATACCAAGATGGGACAAATTTAACAGCATGAAATAAACAAGAGACTGTTTACCTGATTACATAATGATAACAAGGAACTTCTTATCTCATGCCTTGATATGGAAAAATAAATAAATTGTGCCTTTAATAAAATTGTATACAGCACTTTAACTTTAATTTTTTTACATGTAGCCTAAATAAGTGGTTGATATGATGCTCGTTTTAACGTAAAAAATACTTTAAACAATTTTTATTTTATTAAGAATGAAATTCATGTTTTATAAAAATGGTTTTAATTAGATGTATTACAAGTCATAACATTGATTCATTACAAATTGTTGACTTTGGGTGATAGTACTGGGGTTGGGGTGATTTTGCAAAAAGGTCCCTAAAGTTCTCTTAAAAGATAAATACCCGAGAACAGATTTTAAACCTCTTTCCTTCTTTTAAATAATATAAAAAAGTTTCGAAAAATATTTTTGAGCGTAGAGAGCGAATGCGTCAGCCGATTTTTACTTTTTTACCACAGAAATTCATGGTTTTTAAAGTTCTTCAATTTGATGTAGCACAAGCCTTATGTGTTTGTTCAAATTTTTGAGATGGGTTTTGGGAGGGGGATGGGGAGTTTTGAGATTTTACAAATAGGTTTCCTGAGGTTGTTTTCGAAAGAATTACCCTGTATAATGTGATCTGATGTATATAACTGCAAATCATTCAAAATCTAAATTTAAAATAATATTACATACAAAACGTTAAACAACAATATTCGTTAGATCAACGATTTCATCAAGGAGTGTTGTCAGCGGTTTAAGACAAAGATGACACGGTTGTTTCCTTAGAAGGTTCTGGTAGCACTCCGATAAACATCCAAGTTTTGTTGCAGTCTTATTTTCTAATAAATATGACTGAATTGTCCTCCATGTCTGTTGGGTCATGGAACGTATTCACATCGTACATTAATAGAGAGTATTTAATTTGATCAGATAAAACAAAAAATACTTTCTTCCAATACATACATTTCAACAATGCGAGAAGACGCTTTGTGATTTTATTTTACCAAACAAATTTAAAAAGATATTTAAATATCTCTTTCTCTTTTTACTCGTCATATCTTACAAAATGCATCGTAATTTTATACAAGCCTCTTGTCTATTAAAACAATACTTACATTAGAATTAAAATTTTATATTATATAACATACGTGCAGGTAGATAGTCCAAATTCTAATTCAAATATTTTAGATAGTGTTTTTAAAAGTCACAAATTTTAAGTTTTAAAGACAACAATTTTTTTTTAAATATGTAAATTGGCATTTCATAACACAGTTACTAAACATAGCAGTATGTTTAGTCAATATTTACGTCGAAGAAATTATGTTACACAATACAATGAAATTATGTTGCAAACCATGACGAAATTAGTATGACTTACTAGTCAATTAAATGTAATTAGTGTATAAAAATATCATTCTCAAAAAGAACTGATCTAAAATAAAAGCTGATTTTTGTTTTAACCTATCATAAAACGTCATTAGTTAATACAATTGAATTTGAAATGAAAATATTAAATAAACATATTGTATTTAAATAAAAATAGTTAAAAAGTAAATTTAAGAATATTTGTAATACGGGCAAATAAATTTTACCAAAACAGTAAGGAAAATAACTTATTATTTAAAATTTTCACAATATTTTAGTAGCCTTGTGTGTAAAGTTAAAAAGAAGTTAACTATCTTAATTTTTCTTAGTTATACAATTTCAGCTGCAACAGACTAGATCTTGCGGTTGGTCACGGTCTTGTATTTTATACAAGACCTAAATTGTAAATATGCTACTCTAGTTGTTAATCAGTACTCACAAGTGAAGATAATTATAATCAGTATGTCCATAATGTTTACGGATCTATTTGCTTAGAATAGTTCAATGTCCTAAAAATGTGTGTATACTTCTTCTGTAATGACTTCTTTTGGAGGGAGAGGGCACAGTAGTTTGCTTTACTTTCATATCTCCTGGTTGCAAGCACCAAATATAAATGACGTAATGTAAGTGCATATATTGGAGCAAACTTTACACTATTATGTTAAAAGGCTATAAAAAATGAAGCGCCTTTTATAGAGTTCGTAAATCTTTTAAAGTTTATGACACGTAATGGGCTTACGTAAATCCATAGAACTATCAAACGGAACGGAGCGTAACTATAGCGTTTGCCTACTGGGATCTGCCGTGATCACTTTACACGAGTTAAGTTGTAAACATGTAAAAGTATTTGTTTTATTGTTGAAGATTGTTTTTTATTATTTGTAAATGTATATGTTTCAAATGAAATTGTAACATTACACAATGATTTGTTAGGGCCACACCACAGAAATCATAAAACCAACACGAATTCAGTTTTCAATCAACACTGATTTAAAAATGTTATCTACTTCAAATGACCTACACAAGTTTGCATCAACTTAAAGTAGGTGACCAAAATGAAACTCAAAACGTAAAACTTAATACGAAATGTAAACCAATTTCTATCTAAATTTGTTTTATTTCTCAAAGTATCGAACTCAAAATAAGTTTACAGCCAACTTCGCCAAATAGTGGACTTCACGGAGCTCCAAAGTTGTTCTTATATACTGTGTACCTAATAAATTATTAATTTGTATTATTTACTATCACGAACACATTAGGTTTACACATTTTTAATTCATTGAACGCAAAGATTAGATTTACTATGCAATTGGTTGTTAAGTCACAAATTTAGTTTGCTTAGAAACTACATAAATCATTAAATCAGGTTTTGTAGTTGGCGGTGTAAAAATCGAGTATAAAATGGGTATTTACACGGAACAACTTCCTTATTAAAAGGTTGCATCTACAATCAGTTTGATCTTTAGGTTATGATAGTTATGAGAGTGAAGACGAGAGAAGTGTGGAATAATGAGAAAGTTAATAAAAGTTATAAGTCAATGTATTTTTTGTCTAAAAGAATGGATGGTTCCAGGAAAGTAATAAACAAATCAGTAATGCACTAAATGTTTCAGTTTACCACCTATACACATTGTGCTTAATATATTAGCAACTCAGCTGATACTTCCGGACAGCCATAACTCATAACAGAATAGAAAAAATGTTCTATGGATGAACTAATAGTTACGTAACATCTGGTTCAATCTCATATAATAATGCAGAGATGTAGTTTTAAGATCAAGGTCAAAGCTCAGTCTGCTAAGCCAGAAACTTGGCATTTGTTCAGAAGTACTTGTTGGTAAGTCTTATTCAATTGGTAACTTGCAAGTTGACAAATCAAATGATTTCCCCAACATGATCGGATAAAACAAATTGATCTTACAATGTAGTTATAACAACAGAAATTATTTAAACATGGAATTGAAAATTATTAAATAACGTATTTGAACTTATTTCTTTTATTACGGTTAGGTAAATTTTAATAATAATTTAATGGTAACAAATACTCTCTAAAAACTGTACAAGACTTCTTAGAATTATGTTACCTTTCAGCCAAATAGTTTTTTAAGTTGAATTTTATAAGTTTAGTCAAATATTCTTACAACTTGAAATCTGATACTTTTCATTTGACACCTCAAAATAATTAGTTTAAGGCTTAGCAATCGTCTTTATCTGTGGTTCTCCGTTGCTGGGTCTTCAAATGTCAAATACTATTTAAGTAATAACCTATACAATCAAGATTTCTTTTGAAAAAGATTCTAAAAAAGTTACAATTATTTAAATAATGTACATAACACGACTTGGTTAAAAACAAATAAAATTAGTTTGCACTTGACTCAAGCGTTTTGTATTGTTACTATTGGAAACTGTCTTTATGGCCAGACCTCACCAACTTTCTCGAACATTGAACATTAAAAATAGCCTTTTACAGTTTTATATATATAGCGTTTGTGTAGAGTTTAAAGAAATTATATACATTATTTTCCTGCTAAGTACAAGTTACGCCCTTATCGATCGTAGCAGCTAAGCTGGTTGCAGATCTTCAATCAGTCGTGCAATAATACCAGAATTTGTTAACCACGTTGCGTCACCAACAGGCTTGGATTTCAACAAGTCGACTAAGTTCAGCTGTTTTCAATTCTAATTTGATTATCTACAATAATAAGGGTCACGGATTTCAAGTACAACGTTCGAAATGGAATAACCTGACAGCCAGACCTATAAGTAAATTACAACCTTGTGGTCTTTAACTTGTTTTAACTGTATTTGAGGGTGTTGAAATCTATATTATGTGAAATCTTTTAAACAACTTACTTTCTGCGAACAACTAAAACATTAAAAACTAATTAGTTATTTATTTCAAGCAGCATTTCTCTACAGAGTCTTCTATGATTAATTATGTGTTTGTCTTATGTTTATATTATACTTCACAGAAGAAACACTCTGTACATCTACCTACAAAAACTTTCGTTACTGTTTTTATCATCTATGAATTTCATTCGACTTTTTTATGTAGTTTCCACTTAGATAAAGTATCAGAATATAACCAACTGAAAGGCTCTATTTCAGTGCCTTCAGTTGGTTATATTCAGTGTTTTGTATAAACTTTAATGTTTTGACGACCTAATGAAGGGAATTACTTTTAATTTATTTCTGTAATCTGAAGATGGGTACATAGGTTACTCCAAACCGCGGTAATCACATAGTGATTTTAGGATTGGATAAGACAAAAAAGCAGGTATTGTACCTATTTAATTTATTGATAAAATTTTCCAATCCGTGGGCTAACATGTTGAAATTAGATGTAAGTTAGCGTATATTTAAAACATAAAATGAGATTGTACTTTTCCACGGCCACTTTGCTACAAACTCTTTGCTACATCTTTGCAGTTCTGAGAGTAAATTTAAATTAGTAGCGATCAAAGTTTTGATTTATAAAATAAGATGTAATATCTTAATTCTGCCACGCATAAATCTACGGGTGCATCATACATATTATCAGGATATAACTAAGAATAACTTATAACTTCAGTTACTTTGAGAAAGTGCTGTAAAACGTAACATATTTAGTTCAATATTTACATTTCAATAATTATAGTTGTAATGTATCTATTAGATGCACATTAAAAATATTAAAAAAATCAGAATGTCAGTGTTTATGAAGTTTTTAAATTTTCAGAATATATTTCTAAGTAATAGGCCTATATTCTATAAAATGTTCTTACAAATTCTAATAAACTTACTAAAATCGTTACATCTGAGTTTCTCCAATTAAACATGCATTATGAATGCACGTCACAAATACTCTGTTTCTGTTTAATGCACGGGATTGATAGCCTACAACGTATGGTTTGTGGTTAACGTTAATGAACTGTGGTAGTAATGTGTCTATTCATATGCATGCGTTCAAAGCCAAAATATTGTACGCTCAATCCACTCTGGCAGTTGCATACGTTTTATTTCTTTTATGTGTTATATATAGACTTTCAACGGACAACCATTATAGACAAAAAACCTCATTAGTAATCCCAAAATTAAAGATGTTTTTGTGATATTTGAAAAAGAAAGTGTCATGAAAAACAAACAAATGATCATGGGAATAATAAACCACCTGAGTGCCGAAACATACAATGGACTAATAATTTTGTAAGTCACTTTTCTTATTTCTTTCTAAAACGCACTGCATATGTCCAATCTTTCTTAGTTAGGTCAATTGTCGCCAGGAGAAAATGAAGCGAATATAAGCAGTAGTGATGTTTTTCCCTAACCCTCCCAAGAGAAATAATTAGTGTAGTTTTGTAAAGCAATATTCAGTATTTGTGATGCTACGTTAAAAAAGTGTTCTTATAAGTAGTTTTGTCCTGAGTTATAATTAGTATAGTTTGTAAAGCAATGTTTACAATTTGTGATTCAACGTTTAAAAAGTT
>JAGFPH010000158.1:817429-831800 GCA_018207615.1 Philaenus spumarius | reverse complement strand
TGTTTAATAAATGAAAAATCAGTTTGCCTTAATACTTATCGAAATAAATTTCTTAAAACATTTCTTGAGAGCATTGCAATAATGATATTTGTTGAATATCATTTATTTAACGGAAAGATAAATTTACATTCGATTGCCAAAAATAAAATGATGCCATTTATAAAAATGATTAATAACTGTAATACTTTAAAATAAAATATATTTATTAGTTATACATTTTATTCCTGTCTTCAATCAATGGAAATATGTTTGCCCTATTACGTCTATTCATTTATATTTCTTAAAATGAACTACAAGTGCAAGTTATAGTTAGCAACAGTTTGTTTGTATTATGTTCTATTCGAGCTTTTGTATATAGCATCTATGCAATGGTAATGTCATAATTACATTAACTAGATACAAAGTATTTGAATAGAATTTTAAAATGTGGAAGATGCCATTTCCTCGCACAGTCATTTTTTCAGTATAGGTTGCCGTACACATTTAATAGCTTTAAAAGTATGTACATTAATTTGCCTAAACAATCAAACAAATTATATTTAATAGTTCATTTAAATATCCAGTCGATGTTGATACACGAATAAAATTTATTTACAGCTAACACGCTTTGGAATGTTATTGGATGTGTTGGAATTTCCAAGCAATGTTAGTGGAATAGACAATGATAGGTCGAACGACAGACGTTTTTCCAAGGATGTGGTTTACTATCGGTTCTACGAAAGAATCTCAGAAATTGTTAATGTTTTAATCAATAAATAAATCAAAACATAGATAACTTCAGAGTAACGTTTTGAGGAGGTGTAATATATCGTAATTTAATACATATAAAAAACTAAAATTTACAGGAATACAAACAAAAATCATAATAAATTAAACAGAAACTAGTTTTTCATGCTACGTCCTCAGAAAACATAAATACATAATTACTTACCGTACATTATTTATTGTCTATGAAAAATCATAGTGAATTTCTACTTATGCTGATGACATGCCTAAAATTTTTAAATGAAATCAAATTTATTTAAGGTTGTAAATTATTCAATTTAAATGTGTTAAGTTTTCGTGTTATCCCTTATAATAATTAGTTTGAGACGTAACAATAGTGGATTTTTTTATGTAAGGAAAATAAAACTTCTGTGTTAACCTCACTATGTCACATTATATTATTTTTGTATTTCCTTCTGAACATTTGATTGCACACACAATTTTTAATGCAATTTTAACATTTAAACATATTAACTAATGCCCATGGTTGCATGTGTGTAAATGCTTTGTAGTAAAGTGTTTGAGATATCAGTTTTCATATAGTTGAATTATTTTGGCATGATCAACATCTAAACTATTTATTAGGAAAATGTTTTATTAAAATAATTCTATTCTTAATCAACAAATCAATGTTGTATTCAACAATTTCCATGCCATTCTGTTTGGTTTTAATATGCCGCTACAGTTTATATGTGTGTATATATATTTATATATATATTATATATCGGCCACAATCTTATTTATGGCGAGATTCTTCTTTAGTCAATCTTATTCACATATGACGATTCTAAGACATAAATTTGTTACTGTACACTTTGCAGTCTGCTATTACATTATGTGAAAGCAGAAATTGATTTTGTGAAGTGGATACAAAATTGAAGTACAGTAGTTGAGTTCTGATTGTCAATGGTGCATTGTAAGTGAGAAGGATCAGATTCAAACAGCCTACTAGAAGTTCACAATAGACAGGAAATGAAGCGATGCTAAGTGGAAGAGATTGAATGAGTGATAGGTAAATAATAAAATGCGTTTTACAATAAATAATCAATTCATTTCATCAACATGTTTTAAAACTGAACAATCCTATCTTTGGCATGCGATTTTGTATACGTCTAATTCAATACTCGGTTAATACGACATTCCCGCCTCTAAGAGTGTGCATAGTTATCTTTTTGCATATGGAAATAAATAGTTTTAGTTGACAAAATCAAGTTACCTGCTGGAAGGAATTTAGTAAGCATTACCATGTTAATCTAAAAAATGTAAGTTCTAATATTTTAAAATTCAAAAATAAATATGTATTATTAAATATTAGTTTGTTGCAATGTTTGATAAATAGTATACAGTAGTAGAATACATCAAGAAACCTTATTTTCTGAATCTAGATGTGCAGTATAGTGTGTATGATGACGTCTCAGTTATTTGTGATTGCTTATTTAATCCGAAAGACTTATTACATTTTTCATATTTCCTAAACGTCTATCTAGATGTGTAGTATATAGGGCCTACTGTAATAATTGCAAGGTTAATGACTATAAAATGTAGTTGTTTCGCCTCAAATGAGTTTGTTAGTACAAATTGAAATATCTAAAATATTCGTATTTAGGTTTTGTTCATTCCTACCACAATAGCCTAATATATTTATTGCACTCAGTTCAACAATCTTATTTGTCACAGCTTTAAGCAGCCAAATCAAAGCACTGTTCTCATTATAATTAAGTTTTAACCTCCAATAATAATGGTAAAACTGACTATCTTTTGTTTCATCCATTAAATAACTAATAACAAGGAGTCGTCACCGATACAAACCAAAGAGAGAGTGACGATAAAAATAACTACTTCCATTCGAATAAAAATCCATTCCCCTCGATTCAATAAATATATAATAAAGAATTTGTAGAATATCCACGTTTGAATAATAATTTACTTCATATAACATTCACTATGTATATTAGTTTAAAGCCGCAACCACATGTGTTTCTTTTTATCCCAAGTATAATTATAATTGGTTGTGGTATTGTTGATTTTGAATAATAAAGTTGAAAATAGTAAGAATGAACTGATATTAATTAGGTTTGTTGTGATTAGTCTAAGAAACGATTTTGCCATTAAGGTCCAACCGCGACTGCTTATAGAGAACCGTGAACTGAGGGTGAATGAATGCCCAAAGCTCCTGGGAGTACACCTTGATCCAAAGCTACTATGGAACAAACATACTGACGAGGTAAGAAATCAATGCAGCAAAAGAGTAAACACCATCAAAGCAGTTGCAAACAGAAATTGGGGAGCGGACACATCAACACTCAGGATGCTTTACTCCTCCTATGTGCGGCCTAAGATGTTGTACTGTAGCGAAGTTTGGGGCTCTGCGGCATGCACGCACTTAAAAAAGATCCAGCAAATCCAATCAGCCGCCCTCAGAATAATACTGGGCTGCCCAAGTACGTCTCCAATAGCGGCAATGGAAATTGAAGCACACCTTGAGCCTATTGACCTCCTTATAGAAAAAAACATTCTGACCAAATGGATTAAGACACAGACTCTCCCAAATGATCACCCCTTGTTCACACTGGCACCGACAACAACCAGACAGTCTTTCACATGTCGGGTGGACGCCATGAAAATATTTGCAGAATCAATTATACCGGAACCTATACCAATGGTACACAGCTGGCCACCATGGAGGGAAGCGGAGGTCACAGCATACACCGAACTACCATCTGGAAACTCCAAAAGTACCTCCGAAGATCTTAATTTACTAAAAGCAGAGACACTGTAAATGATAGAGGAGAGATACCGAGACCATACGAGGATCTACACGGATGGATCCGTCGATCTGAAGCGGACTAAATCTGGTGCAGGTTATTATAACGACAAAACAAAAGAACGCTTCTACGCACCGGCAAACTCGGCATCGAGCATGGATGCAGAATTGTTGGCCCTCAATGCGGCGCTGGTGGGCTGTGGGCAGGTGCCGGACTCAAGGATATGTATTCTTACGGACTCTAAGTCGGCCATTGAGGCAATTCAAAAAAACACACCTGACGACTACTACTTCCGGACGAGTGAAATAAAGAGCCTTTTAGGAGCCCTACAGGAGACAGGAAAAAACATAGTCTTCCAGTGGATTCCATCGCACTGTGGATTGCAGGGAAATGAACTGGCGGACCAAATAGCTAAAAGTGCGGCTGAGATGCACCCGGTCCCACCCACAAAATTCTCTCTCAGCAAATGCAAAAGGAAGATTGAAAGATTTGTAATGGAGAAATGGACTGAGAGATGGAAGCAAGAAACTGTTGGACGGTCTTTGTTTAAAATCCAGGAAACACCTACCGCACCAAACTGGTATAGAGGGGTCTCCCGCAGCGTTGCTACGTTTATGGCAAGAGCTCGAATGGGACACGCAGTAACAAACAGCTACCTAAGAAAATTTCGACTGAAGGAAACCGACAGATGCGAGAGGTGCGGCGTCGAAGAGGAGACCATAGGCCACATACTGCTGGAGTGCACCTCGGAGAACAGAATGAGAGATTCTCTCAGAGAAGCTTTAAAGGACAGCCAAAACAAATTGGAAGACGCACTGCGGAACAAGAGGTATTGGGCATTGGCGGCTGCGGCATATCATGGTCATCGAGTCGTCGGCATTACCTGAGGCCGGAAGCTCGTATGAAGAAGTAAGAAGTAAGAAGTAAGTATTAAGGTCCAACAGATTTTACGGAGAGAAACTATAAGTGATTTTTTATTGTTAGTCTCTTAGTCTGTATGGTGTAGAGAATGTACAACTCAAATCCTAAGATAGATTCTCAGTTTCTTATCGTGACAGCTTTTACCATAAAAATTAATATTATATTTGTATTTTTTGAACTAATGTTGCATGGTCCACAATGTAATGAGTTCGTTAACCCATCAAGCATTCAAGCAGACGCTACCACATTACAAAACAATTCTTAATTTTCTTCTTCTATAGAGGATCCAACAAGTGGTCCAGATTACATTAATTGCGGCAAAAGATTTTTTTTTCTAGGATCGTTTGGTATGGTTTGGGTACGCTAAATCTAATTTTGCGACCTCGAAAGTAGAGGGGGGGGGGGCAACTTTTGGGGGGCAAAAAACCTCGAAATTTTCGGACTTTTCCCAATTTTTCGCTTATAACTCGAAAACGGTACATATTTTTTAAACAATAGTACTTTAGTAAATTAAAGAGGGAAACAATTTCGCGTCGATTAAAAAAAACAAAGTGCAAAATTGGTCCAGTAGTTCGATTTTTATGAGGATCACAAAAACAGCAAATTTTTCCAACTTTGCCAAAAACTGTGTTTTACTCATTTTTAATGTGCTGTAACTTTCCAACATCAAATTTTATCAATACCCCCTCCCTAAAAGTTGTAGAGCATCAATCCATGAGTTCAAAAACCAAACATTTTTCTAAATTGGGCTAATTTTGAAATTTTGTCAACTCATAAAGTAAAATTGGGGAAAACCTTAAATTCACACTATAGGGGGTTTTCGCTCTTTTTCGGTGTCAATGAGTCCGGGAATCAATTCTGACTTCATTCTGAGGCTTTGGTATGTCATGTGAATTCATCTGGAAATTGTTTTAAGGAATGTTTTGAAAAATTAAAAATCTAAGTAATTATTCATGACTTTTACCTGCACTGATGGTTTCTTGTTCCTTACATATATTTCAATGCTTGAAGACCTTTATCTAAACGCAGTATACTATTGTATAAATATACTTGTACTAGTTAACCACCCTTGCTCCGCTACGGGAATAATTTCAGCAATAAAAAACATAATTAACATATGCTGTCTATCGTTGTATTTTATTTAGGGGCTGCTTCATTTTTGTACATAAAATACAACAGAACTGATAGTTGGCCTATATACTTTTCCTTGTTCAGAATTATTATAGTGTGTTTATTAACAGGAACTCCTAGATTAATAATTACATACTGAAAGTGAGGTTATAAAAATAATAACAAATTTCTCACAGCTGACAAATAGGCCTACTAAACAGCTGACGAATAATTTATAATTACAAATTAATTTTATCATTCTTCAATAATAATTGTATTGATTCAACCTTTGAAGGGCTGTAGGTAGTAGCCCTTAGAAAAGACGTAAATTCTAAGGAAATTCGGCAAACCTACTCATTATCCCCTTTAATTTGACACATAAATCTTGAAGATCGGTTCAGTAGTCACTGAGAACTCAGACTTTCAATTGTATATCAAAACTGAATTTATTCTTCTGTAAGAACTGTATTGACTCAACCTTTGAATCCCTGTTGGTCGTAGCCCTTAGAAAAAACGTAAATTCTAAGGAAATTCAAAGGTAAAATGAACCAGTAAGGTTCAGGTCTACACTTAATCAAAACCCTAATCAAAAAGTTATAGAAATACAAATATAGTTGTTTCAGATTTTTAAATCAGCAGTTAATATTGGTTATTTACTATCAATTACCGTATATTTTTAATACATAGGCCTAGTATTAAAATTATATGTCTTATTTATTTTTAATTAGGATGTATTTATTTTCTTTTTGTTAAATTCCATAACGCAATTTTTTATTGGTTTGTGTGTGTTGAAACATGTGTTGGTTCAGTCTAGGCCTAACTTAAAATATTATTTTGTACTGAGCTGGACATCCGAATCAACAGTTTTATCCACGGTGTATAGAATTACTAACGATAGGGCTCACGAGCATCTACTCTTGACGTCATCGGTGCCCATTGCTAAGAGAAATGAAAATCAGCTGTTTATTATCGATTGCAGTCGTACTAACAGAATATATTATTATTATACACATTCTGTGAAAAAATCATCAAGATACGATAAATTAGTTTATTTATAAATTATTATTATTAAATTTTTAGTATCGAAAACGATATACTTCGTAAACAAAATTTCACAAAACATTTTTAAATGTACATATCTTTTGATATATATATTCGATTTAAAATATTAAAAAATATTTGGTTTCACAATAAAATTCTCTATAACTCATTATATATTCATAACCCAATACAAAATTAAAATAAATGTCAAATAATAAAAAATAAAAAAAATATTGTTCACCATTTGTCGAATTGAAATAGGCCTAGTAAATTTTATAGATAGGCGTAATCAGTAAAAGTATTAAAATTTGGTTGTAACAATCTGATTTTAAAAAATTATTATTATAGATATGTTTTCTATATGTGGTTCAAAATTTATTAAAATCTGGTAAATATTTTTAAAGTTATTCAATTTTTACTGAAGACGTGAACAATTTTTCACCGAATAAAGATATCGGAAAGTAATATTTATAGGCCTAATCAGTAAAGGTATTAAAATTTGTTGTAACAATCTGATTTTTTTATATTATTATTAAAGATATGTTTCCTATGTGTGGTTTAAATTTTATTAAAATCAGTTAAATATTTTTAAAGTTATTCAATTTTTACATAAGGCTCCATGAAAAGCTTATGGAGCTTATGAGAAACTGGGCACCGTTTACGTCACGAGTTCTGCGCATCCACTAGTGAACCCTACCGTTAGTATTCTATATACCGTGGTTTTATCTTATTTTATTCAATTAGTTGCTATGGAAATGAATGTAAACACATTCAAGAAATAATTATTATGATGGTTCAAAAGTCTTGGCCTAAACTTTAGTTACAGTATGTTTAATTTATTTTACCTACTTTAACGGCAATGTAATTAATTTATGGTTTTGTGCACATCTTTGCACAGTACCTACGTTTTGAATGACATAAGTTCCATTTTTAAATTGTTGTTTTTTTTGTTTTTCATAATGTTGCTTATTTATTTGTATTACAGCTGTTTAGACGTTATGGGTTTAACGCCCAACTTGATCCTGTGAATTTGTTAAGTTCCGACTAAATTTACAAATATTGAAATAAAAATGTTTTCATCAATATTTACTCAGACATATTGTAGTTTTTTATTTAAAAAAAACTATTTGTTCTGTAGTTCCAGAGATTACCACCAACATACAAACAAACAAATTTGACCTCTTTACAATATTAGTATAGATGGTGTATGTTATTTTTACTTCAACAAATGGCTTTGGTCACAAAGTTAGAAAAATACAGATTAATTTTTTCAAGTTTGAAATCAGCTGATAGTGGACATATCATAGGAAATGGCTGACTATTGAACACTAACACATTATTCGATTATTTAGTTACTAAAAATGAAAAAGAACTACATACATACAGTAATTTAAAATATACAAAGTTCAAACTTATACACCAAAACATACAAATAATGTTCAAATACATTTATAAATAATAACTTGTGGTATAAAAGTTAACAAATATACTTTTCCTTGTTCAGAATCGTGTTTTTATGAACAGGAATTTCTAAATTAAAAATTGTGTTACATACTGAAAGTGAGGTTATTAAAATAATAACAAATTTCTCACAGCTGAAAAATGTTAAACAGCTGACGATTAATTTATGATTACAACTAAATTGTATTCTTCAATAATAATTTATTGTATTGACTCGATTTTTGAAGGGCTGTAGGTCGTAGCCCTTAGAAACAACGTACATTCTAAGGAAATTCGGCAAACTTACGCATTATACCCTTTAACTTGACACATAAATATTGAAGATTGGTTCAGTAGTTACTGAGAATTCAGACTTTCAACTGTGCATTAAATATATAGATATCCATATTATACCAAAGTTATCGGGAAAGAGACAGTTAAGTAAGTACCTATAAAAATAATTTTATTGACAACTTAAAATACAGGAAAGTTACTACTTATTTACTTATTTTTATTTCCAACGTTTCACAAAAGTTTAAGAATTACACTTTTTAAAGGAATGTTTACAATATATTTTTTTTAAATTGATTGTTCCTTTTTTCAATATAGATACACAAATAATAATTAATGACTAAACAAGTTATACACACAAATATTAAATGACTAAACAAGTTGTACAAAAAAAAAGACAAACTTTAACAAAATATTTCATAAGATGTAATCAGGTGTATGATGAAAAATAGACAACTAATAGCTTATAGTGTCCCTGAAAATAAAGCAAAACTTAAAATTGCTTATAATTGGAATACAATACATAAAAACACTTATATCTACATAAATAAACAAATTACAATTTTTAATTAAAAAAAAAATTAACCTTTGCATACAAAACATAAAGCCAACTACATTCACAAATACATACGCATAACCGCAAATAAGCAAAAGGCACTTCTAAGGCTAGGCCTGTGTATAGGATTGCCGAAAACAAAAACAAAAATAACGAACAAAAATAGATAAAAGAATTCGAGCGAACATATTACTTAAAATTATACTTAAATTTTACCTAATTAGTGAAGGACACAGAATGTAAAACATGTATATCTAGAAATGAACTTCATAATTAAAACGATAGTAATAATTTGGACTATATCATAATTTCAAAAAGGAAATCAACAGTGGCAGTTCAGGCAACCACTTCCTAAATGTTTTTAGAAAACATTTTTTGTTAAAACTGTATTATTTAATATAATTTGGTAACTGATTAAATGTTCTGGATGCGACGAACTCAAAAGTTTTAGTGAAAAAAGTAATATTTGGTTTTGTAATCTTTAAATTTGACGAATTTCTAGGTTTTATCTTATAACCATTTACAGCTCCACTACCTTATAAATATACACATACTTTATTGGCAATATCCCGAGTTCCACAAAAAGAGGTTGGGAATGTTAATATTTTTATTTTTTTATTTTCGCTTTATAACTTTAGCAATTCTCTTTTGAATTATAAAGACCGTTTTTATATTAATTTGGCAAGTACCACCCCACAAAACAATTCCGTATTGTATTCTACTATGAAATAAAGCAAAATAGACTTGTCGTAAAATATTTTGGGGACAAACATCCTTCAAGAAGATTTGGTCACGACAAGATTGATCCTCGTCGGGGTCACGATTTGGAGTCAATATTTTTAAAATACAGTGTGGGGTATTGTTTTATATATTTTTGGATAGGGGAAAACCGATTTTCACAGTTAAAGAGTCGTAGGGCGTCGGGATAACGTTTTTGGGTCACAATTTTAGAAATACAGTGTGGGGTATCGTTTTATATTTTTTGTTGTATGGGAAACCCGAATTTGAATTATTAAAAAAAAAACGAGCCGAAGTCTCGAAAAAGTGTTCGAAATACATATAGTTTTTAACTTAAAAATGTACATGAAAACCCCATTTTTATATAGAAATTACTACTTTTTTTATTAAATATTTTTTGAATACTCAATTACAATATATAATACGCCACAAATATGCGAAGTCAGTCTATTTCAATTAGAACAGGCGTTGCACATTTGCGACATCAGTCTGTAGGTAGAAACCGGTCGTCTCTCATATATTCTCAAATTGTAAAAAATGTTACAATTGGTGCTAGCGAACGTGTTAAAATCAATTTCCAGATGCATTCAGATGACATAGCTAAGACTCAGAATGAAGTCAGAATTAATTCCCGGACTCACAGACATCGAAAAAGAGCGAAACCCCGATTGTGTGAATTTAAGGTTTTTATGATTTATTTTTGTTTTTTGCCTTACTGGACTGGATACATTTACATAAATACCTTAATTCCTTGTACTGCTCGCAGTCCTGTTTTGATGACTTTCTATACAGTGTGAGAGTTGCTATTTTAAAATAAACTACATCGGCATATTCACGCCCCATTATGTGTGTTTTTGTTTTTGTGTTAATGTTTGTGAAGTGTTTGTGTATAATTTATAGTTTTTTGACGCGCATTAAACAAATGCAAATCATTTTTTAAATTTGTTTATAAACGGTTTGAAAATTTCTGAAAAATAGGCGAAACGTACGTCACCGTATAGAAAGTGATCAAAACAGGACTGTGAGCAGTACAAGGAATTAAGGTATTTATGTTAAGGGTTTTCCCAATTTTGCTTAATGAGTTGACAAAATTTCAAAATTTGGCCAATTTAGAAAATTCGGTGTTTTTTGAACTCATGGATTGATGCTCTACAACTTTTAGGGAGAGAGGTATTGATAAAATTTTATTTTGGAAAGTTACAGCACATTGAAAATGGGTAAAACACAGTTTTTGGCAAAGTTGTAAAAATTTGCGGCTTCTTGGATCCTCATAAAACTCGAACTAATAGACCAATTTTAATTTTGTTTTTTTAATCGACTCGAAATTTTGTCTTCTGTTATTTATTATAGTACTATTGTGTACAAAATATGCACCGTTTTCGAGTTATAAGAGAAAAACTGAAAAAAGTATAAAAATTTCGAAATTTTTGAACTCCAAAAGTTGCCACCCCCCACTTTTGAGGTCGCAAAATTAGATTTGGCATACCCACACCATACCAAACGATCCTAGAAAAAAAATCTTTTGCCGCAATTAAATGTAAGCTGAAACCCCCCCTATATACTGGGCTATTAATTTTATTACCAATTTCGCCTCAATATGTTCAACTTCAAATGGTATTATCTATATATATAAAATTCAATGTATGTTTGTACGTTTGTCTGTATGTTTGTCCTTTATGCGTTACCAAACCGTCCATCCGATTGCTTTGAAATTTTGCATAGTAACACAGGTTAACCCTGGGAAGGTTTTAGGCCATTTACCAAAGTCCTAGGACACTAGGGCTACGCCCCAGTGGCCCTCAAAGTTTCAATGTTAATCTTATGGAAGGTCAATCTTAAGGAAGAAGAAGAAATATTTCTTTTGATTTTATCAGAAACAGCTGTTCGTATGAAAAGCTTAAAACAGCTGATTTTGATCAACAGCTGATTTTGATCAACAACTGATTTGGATCAAAAACTGAATATAATTTTAGGTTAGGTAAATCAAGCAATGAGCAGAATCCCATTATAATTTACATCGGCCCTCAGGGATACGAATTACAGGCTTTCAAAGTTTCAAATTAAGCAATAGCAAAGCATTGACGGGTCAGCTAGTTTTAAATATATATAAAATTCAATGTATGTACGTTTGTCTGTATGTTTGTCCTTTATGCGTTATCAAACCGTCCATCCGATTGCTTTGAAATTTTGCATAGTAACACAGGTTAACCCTGGGAAGGTTTTAGGCCATTTACCGAAGGCCTAGGATATTAGGGCTACGCCCCAGTGGCCCTCAAAGTTTCAATGTTAATCTTATGGAAGGTCAATCTTAAGGAAGAAGAAGAAAGAATTCTTTCGATTTTATCAGGGGCACAAAAAACAGCTGTTCGTATGAAAAGCTTAAAACAGCTGATTTTGATCAACAACTGATTTGGATCACAAAATGAATATAATTTTAGGTTAGGTAAATCAAGCAATGAGCAGAATCCCATTATAAATTACATCGGCCCTCAGGGATACGAATTACAGGCTTTCAAAGTTTCAAATTAAGCAATAGCAAAGCATTGCCGGGTCAGCTAGTTTTAAATAAAATCAATAATTTCCGATGATCTTGCATTAAATAATGCATTCAAAGTTACGAAAAAAATAATCGTTAATAATCTTTAAAACAAGTTTGTAAAAACACACCCTGGATGTGAAAAGAATACATTAAATAGATGTTCAATGAGTACTGTGGTGAATGTAAACAATTAGAAACACTGAAGCCCCAACCACAAGTTCGGCAAATAACACTACACAAATAAACTGAAAAACATTTATTGATAGAGTTATTCTAGTTCCCTGATGTACATTCAATAAATGTTTTTTAGTTTATTTGTGTAGTGTTATTTAAAGAACTTGTGGTTGGGGTTTCAGTGTTTCTAATTGTACACATTATATGATTACATTAGATGCGAAAATGGTAGTACTGTTTTCAGGCTTCAAATTTTGTACAAAATCTAAAACATAACAATAGCCAAAACTCTATTTAAGTTTAGTACCATCATGAATGCAATGTGACGGTTATTTATCTGATGAGTTGCCACGCAGATTATTGTGTCTGGATCATAGGGTTAATGGCAAACATAGGTAGTCCAACGACAGGAAAAAGACGACTGCTAATGACGGTCACGCATGCAGTTCTTCTGTATGGATGCGAAATCTGGGCAGAAGCGCTGAAGAAAAAATCTTATCGCAATAAGATGGCAGCCGTGCAAAGGAGAGCTTCAGTTAGGGTGACTTGTGCCTATAAGACAGTGACGGAGTATTGCTAGTATCCCCCCTATCGACCTGATGTCAATGGAGAGGAGGATTATATTAGAGAGAAGGGAAGAAGCCAAAATTAAGGACGAAGCTAAAGAGCAAAAGCTCAGACTCTGGCAGGAAAGATGGCAACAAGAGACCAGAGGTAAATGGACTGCTGGCTTAGTTAACAACATTTCCAAATGGATAAACTGACCACATGGGGAGGTGAATTTTTATATCACCCAGCTGCTGACTGGACATGGGTGCTTCCAGGCGTACCTGGCAAAAAGAAGAAAAGTGGAAAGCCCAGTGTTCCCATATGGCGATTCCGTGTTGGACGATGTTGAGCACACGTTTTTCTTCTGTGTCAGATGGGCGGAAGAAGGGCAGGACATCGAAGAAAGAATTGGCTTGCTTACACCGGATAATATTGTATCAAAGATGATAATAAGTGAGGACTCGTGGAACCAGATTCAGCACTATGCCGAACGTATTCTACGGCAAAAGATTAGAGAAGCCAATGTATAAAACTGTCTCCAGGCAGTAAGGAATTGAAGAACCGGATGAACCGGCAGTCCCACACACCAGGGGACGGACGTGCTCCCTGATGGTGCCTAATGCATTTCCCCCCTCCATCCGGAAAAAATTGTTGTCTGGATCACTCTAATCGGACATACGTGATCCCAGGAGTCGGGGAAGAACGAAGTTATTGGATAGAAATAAAAAGGTTCTCGGTTGACATAGATTGAACGTTTAAGAGTAAACCTAATTGTTTTCACTCTATATTTATTTATTTTTTTACTGCCAAAAAATCATTTCCTGTGAGGATGAGGTAATAGTTATCCTAATATTAAAGCTAATATTGTCAATATTATCCCTTTCGGGTGCTACGACCTTAAAACAAGAAAATTTAATATATATTATTTAAGTGCTACATTTTTATGAATGAACGAGGTAGGATGAATATTCTCAGTCAAGAAAGCAGTACACACATCTCAATTTAAAGTTAGTTATTATTAGATATTCAGTTTTTAACCGTCGGTTTCGTTTTAATCATGCGGCGGGGAAAAGACGTTCAAAACCGAAACTTTGTATCGGTATGCTTATAAACGTGTTCTCAAACTCGAAAGTGGTTAAATGTGCTCCAGTAAGGGTTAAGGAGATGCTGAATATATTTCAGTGACGAAGGAAAAGGAGAAGACAAGATTTAACAAACAACATTTTGGGGGTGTAAAATCAGAAAGTTACAGCTATAGCTATAGTTTTGCACGGTAAGTTTCCTTCTATGTAATACATATTTAATAAAACTTTTTTATTTGATGTGTTTAAGAATGGCAAAGATATCCTCTAATTAAAGAATAAGCATTTTTGAAATAGTATAAAGAATGCAGTCAACAATTGAAAAGGATAGCAGTAATCGTAGCTATGGTACTGTTTGTTTTTCATTGGTCCAATTTATTAGTTAATGTAAGTGGAAAAA
>JAGFPH010000158.1:795919-817419 GCA_018207615.1 Philaenus spumarius | reverse complement strand
TATCCCCTATTTTCTTTTTTCTATTTTCTATCCCCTATTTTAATGCATCACCTGTATTTAGTGATATCGATACCATACAAGTGGAAATTAACATGAAATAAAATTGTTTTAATTTATTTATTTATAAATAATCTTGTCTCTTTACTATCCCCTATTTTTTGATCGTAACAATCCCATCTTGCAATTAATTTAGATTTTTTTAAATCCATATATTTCATCACAATTTATAATCTTTAGTCTCAGGCAACTAAAATAATAATTACAATAAAAACTGTTTTTTAAGTTAAAGGAAGGAGATGGATTAATCTTATATCTAGACAATGCATTTAGTTATCCGATACATTTTAAAAATTACCGTTTTTTGCAAAGAAACCTCAGCGCTTGTGTACTGTACTGGTCCATAGATTTACCATCTACTGGTTTTCGAGTTATTAATAATTATGCCTAACAAATATATCGTTTTACGGCTTTACATAAATATCATTTTTAATTTGAACAGTTTCATCAGAAATTGAGCAATCCTCAAAACTCACAGACTGTGCATGATTAAAAGTTAATCATTATTTCATTGCGTATATAAACTTTAAGGCAATTTATCAATCCCAGTAAAGTATAAAACATTTTCAACCTATGCATCCATTTCTGTTAATGATTTACCGAATACGTAATATCAGCAGATCATTTTAAACTGGATTTAAACACAAGCAAAATTCAAAATTGTTTGGTTCTCTAGCCCACAAATGGTTGGATTTATGAAATTTTTTTAAAGAATAAATAAAGTTTTAAAATGGTCTGTAGAGTTCGAATACACCATAAAATACAAAGTGTTCAATTAATTACAAATTATCTAATTTACAGCTATGTTGGAAAATAACTTTTTTGAAATTGCAAATTCATATTTTTAGCAAAAGAAGGTGAAGTGTACCATTTAAAATTTGCTGTACATCTTGTACTTTTGGAGTCCACAACGGTGGCCCAGTTAAAATGAACAACCTGTATATTTAAAATATAATAATGGAGGTTAACACATAAGTGGTATTTACATTTTATGTAGTAAAGAACTTATTATTACTTGAACTTAAATTCATTATTTATATTAAGAAAATTAAAAATTATGCAATTATCCTACATTAGCATAAATTATCTAATGAATGGTCTGGTGAGAAATAATTATACGTAGTCGAGAAAGGCACTAAAGCTATGAGAATATACACAATACTTTTATAATATTTTCCAAACTAAAATACACACACACATATATATATATATATATATTATATTAAATTAAGTAATTATAAATTATTATTATTTGCTTCTGTTAATTAAAATAACATTAAATATGTTATACATTTTAATAGTTGTCAATTTCGCATATTTTTTATAATTTCAAATCGTGTATTTGTTGCTTCCAATAGGTTTCATCACGTCAAAAAGCTCTGGAATTGTGAACTTGCAAGTTATCAATTGAACAAGTGCTTCTGGAGAAATGCCAAGTCACTTCCTTAGCAGCCTCTTCATTGTCCTTGAATCTACATCCTGTTAACTCACTTTCAACGAAACATACGTTCCATGTATACACTTCCAGTCCAACAAATATATGAATCGAAATTTCTATATAATGTGATGGAAATCATATCGAATTAAACTAATAGACATTGACACTGTTTACGTTAGTTAATTTGTTACGGGGCCCAATGAATGTTCTTTTTACAAACCGCTTGGCTATGTGAGAGGAATTGAAAAGATACAAGCATTTAATTTTATTCACTTTATATTCAGATATCGTAAACTTATATATTTAACACTAAAATATTATTGATCCTAAAATTTTTTACTTACTCTTTAACTAATTACAATATCCAACTCGAAAGTAAAACTGAATTCAAGAGACTGAAATAATATTGAGTATCCCAAATTTGACTTTAATAACCCAAAGAATTTAATTTACTATCATATCGCATCCCCCAAAAATTCATAGATTATCTTCACCTTTTATATCTTCCTACCGGTCACGTTATCTCCCTCACTTAACTACCGGCCAACAGACCTCGGTTTTTTTGTTCTTCCCCACTATTTATAATTCCCCCCCCCCCCTCCTCAGTTTTACTTGCTTAGTTGTTTATTGGTCTACTTACTCTACCTGGTATGTCGGAATGTGTCTATTCACCTAAACTAGTTCATTCAACTATAACTAAAACTAACTTAACCTAACGTAATAACAACACTCTAATAGACGTTATAAAGACTCAATGTTTTAAGTAGTTAACTAAAAATTACACTGTAAGAATTACCATATTATTATTTTGTTTAAATGTATTTGTCTCTGTCGCCCTTTATTAGAGTTTATTCATTATTTTAATTTCATGATATATAACTTGGTTATTTGTGTATTATAGCATATAAACAGTGAAATAGAGTAATCATGGGACCTAACTATTTGTATACACATTAAAACAAAATATAGTTTTACTTTTTCTTTTAGTAAAGCAACCAGTGGCATATTTCCAATATTATGTCTTGACCTTATGTTACATCACAATAATATAGTAATAATACGAGTGCATTATTATTTACTTATCCCTTCAGATACTTTTAGTATTTTGTTTAAAACATTGCGTTTAAAAAACCCTAAACTCTGTTGTGATTGAAAATAAACAAAAAACACAAATTTTAAACTATATTATCTTATACTTATTAGAATATTACAGCTAAAAACCAAAATAGCATTACACAAAGCAATATGAAATCACATTTATTTAATAACCTTGAATATTATTGTAATAGATTTGTGTATCGCTGTAAAAATAACTGAGGATAAACTTTTTAAATTGAGAGGTCGACCATATTTAATTTGAAACAGTTTCTGAAATATTGAGCCATTTCCAAAATTTCCTAAAACACTGTATATAAATCTAAAGGATGTAGCCTGAAATTTTGTAAAACAATCTGAAATTCACAAAAATGTTAAGCTTTTAAATAGTAAAACCCTTTTCTTAAAAAAATTGCTGTTTAAAATTTAAAGTTCAGCTTATATAGTAAATGGCAGTATTTTCATCTAAACTGTAGGCTATTTGTCAAAGTGGAATTTTTATTTATGGATGATTTCATACTTTGGAACATCTATAACTTATTTGAAATATGTTTTTGTTTTGGAGTAAGCCTAATAATCATATTAGGTATTTAGCCTTTATTATAAGTAAAGTTATATCATAAACTTAATGATATGGTTTTGGACATTAATATATTTAGATTTGAGATTTAAAAATGATTATAAACGATTATTAATGATTTGAGATTTAGATTTAGATTTTTTTAAATGGTTTACAAAAAATGCTACTAATATGTTATAAATACATTGCTTAGCTTATTGAAGAAATTCAGTGTTGGCATAATATCAGTGGTTTATTTTAAAACCTCTAATCTTCCAGGTAGGCTATTATTTCTCAGTGGCATTTCTATTAAGCTGATTTCATACTTTCAAACAATTTGTATCCCAAAATTTACGTTAGGTTTGTGTAGTATTTTGAACTTAACTTAATAATTTGATTAGCCTACCACATTGTTTATTATTTCCTATTTTACTCTTAAGATTATAACTATACCCATACCTTCATTAAAATGAATTTATAAAGTTACATTTAGTTATAAATTGTGCAAAGAAAGAGTCACTCAAATTTTTAATACATATATATTATAATAAAAAATAATGAAGTAAATTAAAGTCAAACTGTATGACGTTTATTTATTTTTCAAACTCTCTTAAAATGTATGAAGTAACAAAACAAACAAATATCATTTTACAACTTTACACTACTCGCTTGTAAAATCCAAATAGTTTAAAATATTTGTAAGCCTACAAATTATTTTTCAACTAACCCCGACTTAAACAGTATTTAAAAAATAATAATAAACGCTAATTTTTGTAAACAATAGTTCTCATATAGTATTTACATAAACACTTTTCAAAGTGACTTAGTGAGTTAAGTTAAAACAAGTAGAATTTGATATTAACCTGAGATTTCTACGTCAAATATCTCATTCACCTTCCAACCAAGTAGAGTTTTTAATACAGTAATAAACTCTTAAAAATGTTAAAAATCTTATCTTATTAAACGAGCATCTTATCTTATCTTGTATATTTGTTTATAAATTTATTTCGGGGATCTCGCTAACGGCTCTAACGATTTTGATGAAAATTAACACATAGGGTTTTTTTGACGTCTGGAAACGAATGCGTCTTAAATCTTATGTCTTCAAAAATACCCATAAAATTTAATTTAAACACCAAACGTAAGTAAAACATTATTTTTGTACTGTTTTTAACCGTTCTGAAAACCTTTCACCAGTTTCTGCATTCTTTGCATTTCTATAAATTATCTAATGATTATAATTATTATTTGTTATTTCTAAAATACATAAACAATATCAAATATGGCCTATTCGTTGGATAGGTTACATAACCTACATGTACCTATAGAGGTTTTTGGACGTCAGGATTTGAATGAGCTATGTTTTATATCTGCAAAAAAAATCCAATAAAATGTTAGAACTAATTACACTCATGTTTTTTTAAAATTTTAATAAACAGTTCATACGTACGTAAGATCGAAAAATATTGATATTTATTCAGTATGCGATTCTTATTTACATACATTTTCCTAAAAAAGAAAATACTGAGCGATGCTCGGTCGCCCAGGTACTTATAGTTAAGCAACAATGTTGAAACATAAGCACACACAGGATATATTTAACTACAATAAACAACAATTACATAAATGTTTAAGAGTTTAAGAGAACAAATGGAATATTTTTAATGCGAAAAACCAGGATGGTGACAAACAAAAGATATCGACAACAGATTTCAATCTATTTACTAAACTCTGAAATGCAACTGTCGAACGTGTGGAATTCTTGAATAGAATAGCGAGCCTGTATTAAAACGGGTTTTATTGAGTTTTAGAAAAAGAGAACTATGAAACATTCATTTTTTAAAGTGTATAATTCAGCCACGTAGTGCATGTAGTTAATCTTTTAAATGCCCGCATACTAAAAATAATCATTTGAATGAATTGTGTCTGTTTCCTCTCTTTTTGCTCGTGTCACACATCATTATACGCTCTCTTTATCATCTCGGATATACAAAAATAATAAACAGTAATGACCAAAGCTATCGACTAGAGGAAACATTTGAACCAATGTGTACTCTTCTGCTAGCACAATTTTGTGATAATTTAGCTATGTTTACAAAGATTCTTTTTACTTTGATTTGTATAATTTTTCTCAATTTTAAGTTAAAATTTTTTCAAAATATTTCACTTTGATGTAAGTTCAACTATAAAATCAGTATTTAAGCTTGTTTGATTTAAAAATACAAACATCAAAACAGTATCGATTTTAAATTTTGTTCAAAATTATTTGTTATTTACTAATGTTAGGCCTACTTATTGATTGTATTTTGCTATTACAGTGAAAACAGTGATTTACAGTATCTGATCAGAACTTTTGGTTTCTATTGAACGGTGTTGTCTCGTAACGTATATTTCTAGAGTTCTTATGAACCAATTTTATTAATGTTGCTGTCACTGTAATTCGTTTCATCTGTGCATTAAAATTAATTGTCAACGAAGTTGACTTCTAGAAAAAACACGTTATGTGTATAAATTGTCTCATTGCGAATTATTTTAGAATATACTCAAAATGAACTTCGTTTTTATAGAACTGTACATATAAAGATAAATTAAAACACTGTTCAATACACAAACAAAAGGTAATACTTCTTCCAGTTTTGTTTTACATTAACAGCTGAAACATTATTTCTCTGGACCAGCTGACTTGTGTTTACAGGGACAATTAATTGAAAGATTAATTAAACACCTAAGATTAACTACTGGGTAATTTGAAGGAGGTATTCTATGCACGCGTTTCTTCTAGCTGGTTGCTGTCTGTAAAAAGACGTCCACTACTTTAACACAATGGACCCTACTTATATTCACTGGGGCTCGGCGCTCTTGCATTCCTCATTGTATTAGAGTAGTCGGCGTCAAGCTGCACAAAACGCGGGCATGAAGGGGTTTTTGTGGTAAAAGTATATAGTAATTTGGTTATTGTATAGCAGTTTTAATTTAATTAAGTTTTATGGAACTATTGTGATTTGTAACCTGTATTTAAAATATTAACTATCTACTTTTAATATAATTCATCTTAATCAATAAAAAAGAATAAAACAAAATGTTTTGGATTTTATTTGGACACCCATAGGTAATCTGTAGGTATTTCAAAACGATTCTTTATTAAATCCTAACATACAACATGATCAAACATATATCATAAACTTTAAGATTGTTATACAACGTTTATTTGGTTTTGTAGTCTTGAAAATAAAAAATGTATATCCTTATTTCACGTTTCTTAAAGTATTTAGTAAGTAAAGTAGTTGAAAATTGCCGATGTTGAATTATGTAACTGTGGAGGATCTTCAAAACACTGATTGCAAAAGTAAATGCCACATTTACATTTACAATAAATTTCTAGTTCTTTTATTAAATCACTTCAAACATAAAGGCGAAACAAAACTCTTATAACAATATTTTGTTTAATAGAGGCTGTACATTTTATTTGAATGCAACTAATGTTAATCAATTTAGGCAAGTCAATTAAAATGAAAGACTCTAAACGGTTAAGGGATGATAAGAGACTTGCATAGCAGATTCAAAATACAGGTTGGACAAAAGTCCGGAACATAATTTGTATCTCAATTTCTAGTAAAGAAGGAAGGATGAAACAAACTTTGTTGGATATCTTGAGGGTGAACCGAAATTCAGATGTAAGTCTCATGACAAGGGGACCAAAAAGGCATTAATTTGTAAAGATGTTTTAAACGCATCTATGCATTATTTAATATTTTTATTTCTCTCTAATTGTAACAAAATTTCAAAATATTACACTTTGTCCTGATTTTAAATAATTTTAATGTAATTTCTGAGCCTTTAATTTGATTTCGACCACATAGGTCATTTCCAAAACAGTCCAAGAAGCATCTTTAAATTGTCATCACTATCTATTGTTGTACTATTATTTTTACAGTGTTACGACAGTTTGATTAAACGTAAGTGGAGCGTACTTTTCATTTGATCAATTACGTTTTAAGAACGAACTTAATAAAAAGTTTTTATATTTAACTAAATGTAAAGATTATTAATAAATATATTACGTTTCAAATCCGAGAAGTAAGTTTTTGCGAAACAGTTCCCGTGTGAGACCTTAGCAGATACACTTATTGGTAAGTTGTACAATATTTTTACTAGACTGCATAAAAATAAAGAAATTTATTGAAAAAATATTTTGCTTTAAAGAATCTTTTTATTATAATAATGATTGCTTACTTTTCCATTTTAAACTGCAGTAAAGAATAGACTTTCATGTTTTTAGCAAATTTATATAAAAATTATTATTTACTATGCAGTTTAAATTGTTTATCATTTATTAGGTTATTATTTTAAAACTGCCAGACATTTTCCATAGATAGATGTCCAATTCGAAAGTCCTGCAACACAATTGTTCATGCTATTGTTATCTGGAACGATTTCTCCTAGCATTTCACTATTTAAAGTACTTGAGTTATTAAAAAATGTCTTCGATACTTAAATTTTTAGCGAAATATAAAAACAAATTCAGTGTAATTAAATGTTGGCATAATTGAAGTTAAGCAGTTTGTTGTTGAAATCAGCTGGAGTTCGTGAAGTTCCAGTGACTTTCAAACATAGGCCGGAAATACCTTTCCGATCCATGATCGGCGAACAGCTGTTTCCTGAATAAGTGTAGGTGGTAAATATTTCGACACATTATAGTGAATATTGCATTTCTTGTTCAAATTGCATTTATTTCAAGTTTTGAATTCGTCCATGTTCATATGAAATACAATGTGTTATAATTAGTAAAATGTTTATGACTGATATTTTACATTTCATTTCTAGACATTCTTTAACTTCTCTGGTCCCTTTTTTTTATTAATTCGAGTTGAAAATTGGTCCTATACAAGTATATTTTAAAAGCAGGTAATTTTTCATAATTTAAGTCTTAATAATGGATGAAGAATGTGAAGTATTATTAAAATGGTTGCATTCAAAATGTATCTAAAACACTTGATATTTCGACACGCTGTATTTGTACGTGAATTCGTTCAGTTTGTATATTTCTCGGAACAAAAACTACCCAACACCATTTGTTGCGTATTTCTGTCCAAAAACTAGAAGCCTAGATAAACGTTATGTTTCAGACCTTAGCCCAATCGTTTGTAAAATATGCGACATATTTTGTGTAATGTACCTTACCTAATGTATTAATACATACTTGAACAAAAATCATTTAATTTCCAAGAAAATCGAATACAAAATCAAACAAAAAACAACATCTGATATTTGACTTGTATATGTTTCTCAGCTTTACTTCTGGTAGACATTCCAACACATCCAATAGCATTCCGAAGCTTGCTGGGTGCAAAAGTGTGTCAACATCGACGACACATTTCACTACAACCCTTATTAAACCAGTCAATAATCTATGTCATCATAATAAATCAGTGTATCAGTTTGTATAGATAATAAATACAAAATTGTGGTTTTACTGTCAAAAATAAGGCAATGTATAAGTTTAATCTAAAATTAAATTTAATACCAATGAAAGTAGAAATTAGAAACACAATAAACATAAATTTATAGTCTGGTGGCATTTGAAATAGAGGTTTTCCATTTATTAATGTTATTATAACTCATGGTGCCACAATAATATCGAACTATTTTTAAATGTCTAGAATTATTCATTTACTTAACATGCCACTTAATTATTTCACTTGTATTTCACTTTTAACTGTTTTCACTGACATTGAGCAAGTATTATATGTTAAAATGGTTTCGTTGGCCGTGTGCATAATTATTATTTTACTATCAGTTTTCAAACTGCTTGTGATACATCAGGAAAAGTCCTTGATGTCTTTGTTCAACATTTCTTCAGTTATAATTCTTATTCTTCTGAATTGATGATTGTTAATGAATTCCCTTTCTATTATTGGATTCAGGCGTTCAAATAGAATGACACTGGCAAAATCTAAATAGTTCTGTAAGAGCACCTATTTATTTTTCTTTGAGGGCCTTGTGAATCATTATAACTTGATTTCACTGTGTCGTTACATATTGCAAAATAAAATAAGTATTTATAAGATGCATTAACTTTAGAAATGCTATTGGCATACATTTTGTTTTAGTTGTCCCGTCATTAGATGGTATCTTTTATTTTCTATTTAGTGCTGTTTCATAAAGTTCTTTTAAGTGGCAGGCTTAATAGATATTCCCCTTTCTCTGTTTTTAAAAATATCAGGTTCTATTTTCAGTTTCTGTCAACTAAATCTGGCACCTCTGAACTAACATTATAATATTTAAATCCACGGATACTAGAATACACGGTAGGGGTCACGCGCAGGTCCCCGCCGCCCGGCTTGGAAACGTGACGTCATCCTGGACTGTCTCCACAGTCCACAATGTCATTCGCTATTCGAACGCAATCTGAAAACGCGTAACCTGAAGCCTTTAATTTTGTTAGATATTTTTAATACTTAGGGACGAAAGTATAATTTTGCAGGCCAGTACGATTTTATATCGGTATATACATTTATCTATATAATAAAAATTAATTGCTGTTCCTTTGTAAGCGCATCACTTGGGAACGGCTCGACCAATTTGGCTATTGCTTGATTTAATTTAAAGGGTAGTTATTAAACTTCATTACATTGACTTAAGTAATCGAACTGAAAAATAAATTTTTATGCCACTTAAGAATATACTACACAAATTTTGATTTATAGTTTGTAAACTTTTATAGATAATACAATAAACTGTTCGTTTACTTTTACTTAATCTTAGTTTTGAAGAATTGTAAAACACCAGATTTTAAATTAGCACACTTGGTTGCAAATAAACGTGTTTTGGTTCATTGCAGGCCTAACCTAAAATTATGTTAAGTTTTTGATCCAAACCAGCTGTTTTATATATATTATGTAACAACCAATGATTGAATTGAATTAAAATACAGTAAGCATTTTTAGTTGTTTTTTTGTTTTTGTTTGCTTTAAGTTGGTCAATCTAACCTAAATATGCTGTTGGGTGGGATTTGAAGAATAATAAACCGATTATAAATGCTAAGTAATGTTGCTATATGGTAATGAATGTAAACTTAAACAAACATGATGTGTTGCTAAGCTTTTTACACGAACAGCTGTTTTTGTGCACTATGGTCTTGAGTCCATACAAAAGACGCTGTTTTTTTCAAAATTTGAAACTTTTTCGGGAAAATTTAAAAATTTTTCTTTATATAAAAACCTAGTTCGGATTATTTCGAATATTTTAAACAAAAAATAACTAAATTGGTCCAGCCGTTCTCAAATGATGCGGTTACAAAGGAACAGCAATTCATTTTTACTTTCCTTACCCTATACTAGGTAAGGTAAGTATTGCGATCGACCCAAAAATTCGATGTCGAGTTTTCATAATATCTTTACGTTTCAAGGCCCCCTGAGTCCAAAAAATGCATTTTTGGCAATTGGTCTGTCTGTGTGTCTGTGTGTCTGTGAGTCTTTGTGTGTGTGTGTGTGTCCGGAGTGCACAGGGCAAACGGCTGGACGGATCGAACTGAAATTTACAGATATCTTCAAACATGTAAACAATTAAACCCATGTAAATTTGAAGCAAATCGGTGGTGGTGTCGTACCGTGGGAGCAGTTTTTAGCACATTTTTGGTATTTACTCCAAATTCCCTCTAACGATTTTGATTAAACTATGCTAACATACTCTACTCCGACCCCCTTAACACCCTATGTACGCGAAAGACCGTTAAAAATTCGTCGAAAAAAGTTATTACAAAAACCAAGTTATTTTGTTTTTATCTCTGAAATGGCTGGTCCTATCGACTTGAAAATGGCCTCATTCGATTCAGCGTCCAAAATAATGTCAAAAACGATACCCCACTCAACTTTTTCCATTTTTTCAAAGTTGCCCCCAAAAAGGGCGTTTTTGGGGGTAAAAATGTCTTTTTTAAACTAGCCGTATTTGGTATCAAATTTGACATTTTGTGAGGTTAGAAATCGATTGAGACCAAAATCAGGTCCGTGGGATTAACCGTTTTGAAGTTAGTACCGCTTTCTTCGAAACGGATACTCCTATTAACTCCAAAATGGTATCATCAATCTCTCGCTCGAGAAATTTGATAATTGATACAGCATCTATTTTGGTAAGGAAAGTTGTGTGATGTATACACCAGATGTTTTACTTTCTCACTATACTATAGTATGGAGAAAGTAGCCTATAGTAATCGCAAAAAAATCGATGTTAAGATTTTTGTGGAAATATCCGTTTTGAACCCCCCCCCTGTCTAAGAAAGTGGATTTACAAAATGTCTGTCTGTCTGTATGTATACAAAGCTAGAGCGAAAACTATTCGATCGATTTCAAACAAATTTGCACCAGACATGTCAAATAGGCCTGTATAGATGCACGGAAAACGGTTTTGAAAATTTTTGAAAAACAGCCCCTATTTTTGGCAAAACATCCCCCAAAAAGTTATTATTTTTTTATAAAAAAAACGGCTCTAACGATTTTGATGAAATTTGGCTTATTTGTAGCCTTTAATGTACCCTACCATATGCAAAAAACCGTATCTTTCTAAATATTCTCGTTTAGCTAATAATAATAACTGATTTTTGGGGTTTTTTGGACATAAAGGGGGTTGTTTTCAAAAAATTTCAAAAAAATTTTTCGTACATCTATACAGGCCTAATTGACGTGTTTGGTGCAAATTTTTTCGAAATCGATCGAATAGTGTTCTCTCTAGATAAATAATAACAATATTTATTAGTTAATCTCCTACTTTAATAAATCATCTCTCCTATCCCACCTACAATTATGAAGTCACAGTGAATCTGTTTAATAATTTAAATATGTTTGTGAGAAAGTATGTGCCAGTTCCTGGTACAGTTTATTGTTATATAGATTAAAAAATCATACTTATACTGAAATAGTAGTTTTCCTGAAACTTGTATAGTAGTCAAACCTAAGTAATAACAGACTATCCAAACTCAAACATTCACCATATTTAGTAGATTTATTACAAATCTCAGGCTTGGAACAAAAAATGTTGGGAAGGAGAAGACTAAAATGTCAAAGTAAAAAGTGTTTATTGTTTTAATAACAATAATACATAGTAATATTACCAATGAATACACAACAATGATATTACAGTTATATCTCAGCCTTTATCTTCGTAGTACATTGTAATAAAATAGTACAAGCTCAGGTTAACTGTAAAACTTAAGGTCCTATTGAGGTACGTAAACATAAAAGAATAAAAGCAAAGTGATTAAACATACCTTAAAACTGAATACTGAAAATAACTAGTAGAAACGTTCATTTAGTTGCAATCAAAGTATGCTAACTTAAATTGATGAAACTATTAATTTTAATTGTGTCAATCTAAGAATACAAGTTGTTCAGGAAACATTTTTTCTGCCTCTGTAGTACTTCATTTAATAATTAATTGTGAATAATGATGAAATGAAGTGTACAGTAAGAATAGTACGAAATACAACAAATGTGGAAGTAAGTATTAACGATATATTATATGACAACCATATTTAAAATATTTAAAAAAAGAGAAAATATGTCAAATTCAGGAAAAATCCCATATTATTCCAAAATCCCACAAGCAGCCAAATTATCCCATATTTGGGATAAAAATCCCACAAGTGGAAACACTGAGTGTACGGCGTAAGAGCGGCAGGCAGCGGGCCGGGAGGGTGGGTTCAGAGTGACGTCACTGATGCTTGAGTCTACTGCGCAGCCTAATCATGACCCCTACCGTGTATTCTAGTATCAGTGTTTACATCTAAGTAGATTCATAAAAGTTCAATTTCATTCCAGAACAGTTCAAACCTAAAAGCTTAATAACATCTGTTTTTAACATTCTTGATCATAAATATTCTCTTCCTAAGAAGGGGACTTTTTAGACTTTAAGCAAAATTCTAAACGTATGTTCTTCAATATTCCACTTTCCAAAATTTAAAATATGCAATACTTGAAATAAAAATAATACAATTGTACATCTTATGAATTTAATCTGTCGTTTGTAATCCTATTGATTATTTAACTGCAATTAATTTCCATTATCAGAACAAATAATAAATAAGGTTATGTATATATAACAACAATACTGCACTCCCAGTAATGGTAAAACGATTTACGTAAGTCCCGCCTGGCAGCGCTGTTTTCGTCTAAAAATCCTGAGTACAAAGTAAAAACTGTATTATAATTGCTAGTATATTTGACAACTTTTATTGTAAGTATCTTTAGTATATCTAGATGAGAATAAAAACGTATGCTTTTCAGCAACAATTAACCTTTAATTAGAATAACCGACTTGGTTATACACACACTTGTTTAAATAGCCTATATTTAGGAAAGGTGTGAAATATATAGCTTTGATATGGTATAGATATTTCATAATTTAACAAAAGTTTTTCTGCATAGTTTTAAACCATAGGTAAAACATTAAAGCAAACAAAATTGTTTGGATCCAGTTGAAATGTGTTGATGTTGAAACTTGAATATTCAACAAAACTTTACGGGAACAAACGGGTCTTTAGAGTTTAAAGTGTTTGTATTTCATTTAGCTGTTTACCTTCACTTATAGTAACACCTATTGTTACACAATGGCATAACGGCAAACTTTAGCATTTGTAACCATTCCAATTTAATGTTCAGAACATTTTGTCTAACTATTACATAATTTTATAAATTTACAGTTACGTTAGTACATTTTTAATTGTTAATGATCAAATTGAAATATTTGGAATTAATTTAAATTATTTAGAAAAAACAACGTTGGAATGATAATAAAAACTTTATTGCATTAATAGTTCATTATTAGGATAAACATATCTTCAAATTCGCGAAGAAGCTTGGTTACCATGGTCACTACAACTAAAGTAAATAAGTGGTGCTATAAACACTACAATGCTTATATAATACCATGAACTGCACATAACCTTTTGAATAAATGTCAGGTACATTCTACTGCTTCTTTTGTCTTTTGTTAAAGTAAATCAACACAGCTATTACAAAGACTAATTACACATTTATATGAAAAGATAAGGAATGATGGTAGTGAAGTAAATATAATTGAACAAACATACTGTAGTTTTTATAAGAGCTCTAAAACCGTGGAAACGTTTTACATATATAATATACATCCCCTCTGTTAAAACTCTCCAGATTTTATATTTAAAGCAAATCTGAACCTTTTTAGTTCCAGACGAAATTTAATTCATTAAATACAAAGGCAATATACCTATATTTCTTAAGTATTTTCATCGTTAAACTCATAATACTTATTCTACTTGGTTGATTCTGTGAGAGTTACAAATAGCTAACTACTGCAAACAACAATAAAATACTTAAACAAAATTTGTTTTTTATATTGTGCATGCCGTTTAGTGCGAGACATCTTAAATTCAACTATGTATTATGTAGTTGTACTTAGGCTATAGCTTTTCACTTTTCACTCAATTTTGCGTATAGTTTTGTATAACCTTTTGATATGTCATTTACGACTGTCTTTATGTATATTTTGTTACCACCTTCTTATGAAACCCGAAGCTTAATCACATATTTATATAAAAATACAAGAAGTGGTGAAAGTGAAGTAAAGCTAATTCAAAAATTATACAGTAGAAGCTCTAAAGAGCTTTATAGTAATCCCAGGAAAACTTTTGTATTTTAAAGAAACAACTTCAACTGAGCAGAGTGACAATGGCGTTGTTTTGTTTTACGATTACATCAGCATTGCATCCAAGTAAGGAGTCGAAAACCTTTTTTGTAGCTGGTTTGAAATCAGGAATTTACTTGTGGAGAGAGACTAAGTAACAAGGATAGCTGGGCATGTGCTTCAGGGGTTGTTTTGTCAAATACTCAGGAATTATTACTTTTATTCCAGGCAATAAAAACTTGTAACAACAGAAACTTGCGTCTATAAACGTTTTTCTCGTGTTACGTTTCGTACATAGTCCAAAATATGTTTCTTAACACTCAAAACAACATCAAATATGTTCTAATTTTACTTAAACTTTTAAACGTGAGTTTCAGAATAAAGAATACCAACTAAAGCTACCGTTGTTTTCCCAGTGACCAAGTTCGCACAGAAAAAGTTCTTTATAGTTAAATAAATTTATAATATTTTTTTCTGGCCTTCATTCTTACAAGTCAATATTCACAGTCAAAATATACCAGAATTAACACTATTTAGCTTCATTGTCCCTTTAACCACCTTTATTATTTTGTTGTTAAAAATAAGTTAACTTTGTATAGTAAACTTGTTGAACTTACCGCCCAATAGTCCAATTTTAAACGTCCAACGACTGCCGTTTCGGCTATTCAGGCATTCTCAAGTTATTGACCACTGTCCTTCGTCATTAGTAAAAATAAAAACACATATTACACTTAAAAACACTCACAGTTTAGCCGTGGACAGTGAACTTACCACATGGAAATTAAAATGTGCCAGCGTGTATTTTGTAATTGTGGACTCGTGTGTATAAGTGTTTTTAAGTGTACTATGTGTTTTTATTTTTACTAATGACGAAGGACAATGGTCATTAACTTGAGAACGTCGTTGGACGTTTAAAATTGGACTATTGGACGGTAATTTCAACAAATTTACTTAATAAACAATAGTCGGTATGGCGAACATAAACAATAATAACTTTGTATATATCTTGTGTTGCATAATAGGACAAATTTGTTGACATATCTGACCATCTATGATTTTCGGGGGCTTAGGGGTTTAACAATTTCAAATATAAAGGTAGGTGATGTAATACACAATTGTAAAGCTTATTAAAAGAGAAACACAATGGCGCAAAGTTGACCTTAATATCTTACTTCGTTTCAAAGTTATGGGCAATTAAAGTTCTGGAAATTAACATACAACCTACTTATTCCCAATATTAGGCCTAAAAAATTAATTTTCCAGCACCCAATGTCACAAAGGTTCAGATATGTCAAAAAATGTGTCCTGTTATTCAACACTCTTGTTGCACTCATTGTTATACACAAAGTTTTGTTAACTTAGTTTCAATAACAAAAATATTAAAGAGGGTTAAATCGACTTTATGAACACTGCATATTCAAACATATCTGTGTACATTTGATTATATAAGTTTCATTCATATCACATATATTATTTCTCAAGACCATTTTTTTGTCGGTACGCCATAACTTCCTTAATACATCATCAAATTACATGAATGAGGCTTCATTTTAAAGCTTTCCTTAACCGCTACACCGGAAAAATATACAAAATTCAATTATACGTATTGAAAAATAAATAAATAAAGAGTCCGAAATTAACAGTGATGTAAGATCAAGTAACTTGTAGGGATATTTTCCTGGCGTTGGCAACACTGATGATAACAATACCCAGCTGGAGAGCTGCCGTAACGCCACTACATTGCTATTTTTAATTAATTGTAAGCGTGGTTATAAACAGCATTGTGGAGACACCTATTACTTTAATTAAGTGGGATTTAAGTAAGTTAGAATGCGAATGCTTCGCACGGGTCAGCTAGTTATACATAATTTGAATTCTTTCTTTTATCATAGAAATTCGAATTGTATTTTGTTTTACTTAATTTGCAGCGAACATTTCCTCAGTGTTATTGAGGAAATTTATCAGAAACTGTCCAAGTTTCGTGTAATTAATAATGAAGTTAATAACGTACAAATCGTTTTAAAAGTGTAATTTTTAAAGTTTTATTAATTGGAGAAATTATAAAATGGGTTTGAAAAATTACATTGGAAAGTGAATTACTCTTTTAAGTCTATTAAAATGCAAAGCAATTGAGATATGTTTATTTATATTGACAGTAAATTCAACTAATCTGTTATAATTATCAACAGAAGTAAAAACGAATTGTAATATTTCAAATGTTTAAAACACTTTTGCATAATTACTATAAATTTATTTCTAGTCTGATTTTTGTCTAAAGGCAGTATGTTATAACAGAAGGTAGTTGTACTATCTAAATGTGTAACAGTTTTTGTTTTGTATTTAAACCATTGTTGGTGCAGTCAGATTATGTTCAAAACAAACATTGCTACCTTTGAAATAACAAATAAAATAACAAGGAAATTTAGTTTACTATAATTATTTTAAATTTATCATCTAAGTTTTTTAAAATAATTGTTTAGTTATTGATTTAGTTAAGCCTCTACGTGTATATTAATCTTGTTACCCCGTCGTAAAGTCATTAAGGATCAACCAGTGAAGAGAAAGTGAAAAATCTTAAAATGGCAAGCTTTTGAAAGTGTAAAGTACGTAAGAGATCAGATTATGTATATCTAATCAAATATATATGCATATAATTTATAGAAAGCACTTATAATGGGAGTTTCGGTTTGGTTGGATAAGTTCAAAACCAATGAAAATTAAACGTACAAAACTAGTGCAAGATGATTTAGTCATGCATATCTGTTCATTTGTAATTTTAATGAATTAATAGAGAATCGAAATTAAAATGGAAAAAATAAATGCAAATATACATATGTTTATATAGGCTATAGGGACGATATTACAAAGCTGTGTGATTTTTTTAGAAAGTATGGTAGAAACATGGTAGAAAGTATGGTAATAGTTACTTGACTCTGAAAACAAAATTAATAAAGGTTATATTATAAGTATATTTTTACTAAAAATAATCGTGTCAGATTAGCTGGGTGTAGTCGATTATTTGTAAACGTATTGAAAACAAAATACTGTACATCTAAACCTAGAACTTACAAGTTGATAAAAATGTAAACGTTTTTAGAACATCCAGAAAATAAAATGAATTATTAAATGCCAAGGTATTTTAATTTCCTATTTAATCTCGCTCAAAATCTCTTATAGCTCTCTAATATCATATATTCTTCTACACTGTACCTTTATTTTATGACTTGGCACACCTCTTTATCTAGTTATTTAACGTATTCCTTTATCTGTATGACATTATAAAAACAAGCGCGAGCAAGAACATGAATACAAAGTGCCCCAGCGTGTTAAGTTTTATTATAACAATTCTGTAAGAACAAACTAGGTCAATCTTGATTTAAGCTTTTATATTACCTATTAAACAAATGAATGTGTTAGTTGATTTATACTATCATCCAACATTCATTAATATATTATACTGTAGGACTACCGGTTTCTATGGTAGGCATTTCTATTTGTAGGTAAATTATTTTTTGAAGATCAATAGTTTTGGCGGAAGTAAGACTATCCCTGGACAAACATAAGTCAAACAGGATCAAGGTCTATACTTTATTTATTATTGCTTCGGACTTGACCACTTTTCCGGGGTAGCAGGACCTCAGGGGCTCGCCCGCTCTCCGACCAATTAGGGTGGCTGGCGAGTTTACAATCCTGCCATGTTGTCACGTTTCCCAGACAGAGAGATAATATGGATTTGATTTGAGACTTATCTTGTAAGTGTGACAGTAGCAAACCTCCCCCGTCCGCGCCAAAATTGACAACATTGTGCTAACGGCTCCCCTCCCCCAATGTGAGTCCCAAGTCCGAAGCAATAATACATAATTCGACCACGCAGCTGGACCGCTGACGTGAGTTGAGCGAATTTCCAAAATTAAGTTTATATGCCTATGTTTTAGGGTTTCAACCAACAATTTGGGAAATAGGTCTACACACTAAGGCATTGAACAGCTGTCTGTGTGTACGCAATATATTAGTAGAATTTGTTTGCGCCTAGTGGCCTCGCTAGTTTTCACCACTTGGCTTCGAACCGGGTATTTGTATGGTATTTTACATTTTGGTCAATTTTGGGGGAAATAAGCGAGCTATAAGGTCGCGTAAAAAAAAATGTGCAGAATAACATCCTACATTTATATTTTTAGAAAAAGCTCTAAACAAATTTTATTATCGTAGTAAAAATGTCAAAAAATAGTTACTTCTGGTCAAAAAACGTACTTCCGGTGGTTGGATTTTTTTGGCTAACGAACTCGTCCGAGCGACGTAGACAACCAACATGTGTACCAAATTTGAACCAAATCGGACTTAAAATGCGGCCGCTAGAGTGCGAACACATATATACATATATATATGAATTTTAATGACACCCCAAAACGTGTTCTGGGGACCATGATCGGTGCTCATTTGCTACTCCCGACCTTGGGTCTCACCATAAGGGCCACTCCAATAGCTCATTTTTCCTATGGAAATTCGCTAATAAAGTTATAGTGTATATCCAAACAATGTTGAATTCTATTATTTGAACTTGTACTTTATGATGTTAAAAGATCCAAACGCTTTAAAAAAAAGAACATATATATATATTTTATTATTTGACCAGTCCAAATTGTAAAGGAGCAGCAGCACATCGATCTCTGGGGTTTGCGTACTTGACTTTTACTCTATAAGATTTATAAAACGTGGTCATTCGATTCGATGGGGGTATTAATATTTAAAAATTTGGAGCAGGAGTATTTTGGGAGAGGGTTATTTTGAGGGGGGGAACTCAAATTCCAAAAAAAAAATAGTTTCTGTACGAAAACGTTTAAACACATTTTATCTACCTTTGGTCGGTTTAAACTTATTGAACCTGTCCGTGCCTTTTTAGATACTCTTTTTATTATTGTTTACTATTTATAGTAATTTCATTACTATTTTATGAAGTAACATTATGTGTTGATGGAATTTTACTCTTTGGCAGATCCTTAGAGAGTTTGAGTAATAAAAACAATAAATCGGAGTGGGTCATAATTTAAACTTACAAGAATGTATTCTTTAAAATACGGTTTTATAGTAAAACAGATAGGTGTATGTATAAAGGATAAAACTTGTTTAGTTTTGTCCATTCAAAGTGTAAAAATTAAAATACTGATAATACCTATTATTGGACGTTGTCTAAAAAAAAAAGAAAAAAGAAAAAACACATTGCAGTTAGAATTAGGCCTACTTATATTTAATTATTGTTGAAATAAGTTTAATATTAAAGTACCAAATTCTTAAAATTCATTGTCATGGAAATTAAATGCATATAAACCGTACATAGAAAACAATGTTTAGAGTTAAATAAAAAATAAAAGTCAACATGCTCAGTAAAATATGGCTTAGAAATTTATATTAATTGGTATTACTGTAATTGCATTTACTGGTGGTAAAATGTAATTTACATAAATACGTTGTACCGTATTACTTATTTTATTATTTGTATTGTTGAATTAGAAATGTTATTTCATTGCCCACCAAACTTAAAATAAACTCTGCGTTAAGAAAGCTGTATCGGTGACGACTCCCTGCTATTTATTATTTAGGAGATGTCACCGGAACTTCAGTATCGTCACATCAGATTCATAATATATTTAACAAAGCTAAAAACTTAGTTATTCCAAAATTCAATGACGTTTATATAAGTTTTATAATTTTTGTAAGTAACATGTTCTGAATAATTAAACAGAATAAATGATATATACATATTACAAAATATATTATATTTCGTTATACTATTGTATACAAAATAAACAAATATGGACTACAAAAAAATATATTCGGGAAATTAATAGTTGTTTTATTTTAATAAAATAGAAAGTCATTGGAATTTGTTTATGTGTTTTTACAGTAAACGTGTCAACTAATTTCTTATACTCACGAATTATAACGAATTGCAATAATTAAAATGCTTAGATATTCTTAGAAGTGACTACATTTAAAATATTACAACTTATGTCAATGCTAATTAATTTCTAGACCATAAAATTTCTAACTAAAAAAAAATTAAAAATTGTGTTTTTTTTTACCAAATTGAACTTCATATAAAAATGTGTAGTCGTTTATCTTTAGTTTAAAAACAAATTATTGCCCACAAATATATTTGTTTTAAATAAACATTGGTATCTTTGAACTAACACATCAAATTAACAAATAATTCGACCACGCAGCTGAACCGCTGACGTGAGTTGAGCGAATTTCCAAAATTAAGTTTATATGCCTATGTTTTAGGGTTTCAACCAACTATTTGGGAAATAGGTCTACTCACGAAGGCGTTGAACAGCTGCTTGTGTGTACGCAATAGATTAGTAGAACTTGTTTGCGCCTAGTGGCCTCGCGAGTTTGCACTACTTGGCTTCGAACCGGGTACTATTATAATATTTTACGTTTTGGTTGATTTTGTGGAAACCAAGCGAGCTATAAGGTCGCGTAAAAAAACAAAATGTGCAGAATAACATAATACATTTATATTTTTAGAAAAAAATATAAAAAAAGTTCATTTTCGTAGTAAAAATCTCAAAAAATAGTTACTTCCGGTCAAAAAACGTACTTCCGGTTGTTGGATTTTTTTGGCTAACTAACTCGTCCGAGCGACATAGACAACCAACACGTGTACCAAATTTGGACCAAATCGGACTTAAAATA
>JAGFPH010000158.1:741186-785525 GCA_018207615.1 Philaenus spumarius | reverse complement strand
GCTTTTTGCCAGTACTCATCCAAACTACTAGGTACAGGAAGCATAACTAATAATATTTTTATTTATAATGTACAAGTTCACGGTACAAGCTTTATCTGTCGAATGCACGCCTTTTTTCCAGTACTCATGCAAACTAGGTACAGTACATGAACGAGTTTTATTGTTTTATTTAATTTAGTGTGTTTTATTTTATTGAATAACCATTTGCTCCAAAATAATTGTTAGCTGTAAAGAAACTGTTGTTTGCACGAATGTGTCTCATTCAGTGTTGTGTTTAAAACATTTGAACATTTTCCAATAAATAATGTTTGTACATTCTTTTAAATACTTATTTTATTTAGTTCATTTAATTTTTCATTTTGCTAAATTTATAAATCTTATGTTTGTTACAATATTTGTGTTTGTACATTCTGTAATTTGTATGTAGTCACATAATTTCCTAACAATAATATTTCTAAATAAAATAATATAAATATGTAACTATACGTTTTGGAGTATCACAGAAATGCTTGGATTTGTATTGGTTTATGACAATATTAGATTAATTATTCTGGGTGGTTTCCTTGTGTGGACAAAGTTTGGACCAATTCAGTTCTCTGTAGACATATTTTGCACCTTTATTAAAACATGTGTGCTTTGTTTATGTCTATACTTGCGAATTTATTTACTTACACTAATATATTTTAATCAAAATTTAAAATTATATTTTTTAAGAAATTTGACAAAGGAAGACGTTGTAAATATGTAGGAATAAAAGTAAAAACAAGTGGTAATGATATCTCAAACCAGACAAATCTTATGTTTAAAATGTATTTTATATACTTTAATAATAATTTGTAACGAAAATACAATATAATACAATTAATTAATTTTATTGCACATTGTTACGGCTAAGTGCACCAATAGCAACATGTAATTTTTATTACTGTTTTAATATGCTCAATGTTATAATAATCCATTGTTTAATACAGCTTCACACATATTGAAATTCATTTGAATTAATATTATTTACACAGTTAATACGGAAAAGATAGTTTCAATAATACAAACTTAAGGGTCTTCTAACCTTGCGTAAAACAGCAAAAATATGCACTTCGTATTACCGTGTTTCGGACGTCGTTTTTCAACCTAAAAAGTTGTGAAACATCTTAAATTGTTCTTAAAGGCTTTGTGCTTTTGTCTTATACCTCATAATTGAAAGAAATCTTCGGCAACTCCTTTTAATCAACAGTTTAAATGAATAAAAATCGATTATTTTTAACGCATTTTTTGGGAGTTTTAAGCAATAATTTCCATATTTTAAGGTAACACGTAAAAAATATAAAGCCTTCTTTATAACTTAAACTAGTTTCCCAGATTATTAATTTATAAATAGAATCCGAAACACGGTATTACGAATGCATGTTTCAACGATTTTGCGGCTTGAGTCGGGCCTTTTGCATTGAAATCGTACTGTACACTCGGGAATTTTCTTCAAGGTAAAGAAGAGCCTTAAGGCTGGGCTGTTGTATCTAAGTGAAACAGCTTTGATACACTCAGGCAATATTACCAAGATGTGCATTTTGTTTTTTAACGTCTTTACTAATGGGGGCGGGGTGCATCGTAGCCTTTTTTTTTTGATTTTAGCAAACTGAACTTACTTGTTAATCATTACGCTACTATGACCTCCAATATAATGTAGAATTCAGTCAGGCATTGCCTCTGGATAATAGAGTTTTCCTATAATTAAGAAGAATATCAAATATACCTTGAAAGCCCTCATCACAAAGTGAACACTCATCTACTGTATTCTAAAAATATTATATTAGCTATCCACCAATTAATGGATTGCAGTTAATTTGATAACTCTATTTTTGTTTACTTTAAAGTGACTGAAGACTTAACCTACTTGGGAAACTCCACAGACGAAAGCCATTTAATTATTAGTATTTACCTACATATAAGTCTCCAAACAGTAGATATAATGTCTTTTTTAATTTGATAGTGCCTCAGGCGAGTGGAGTTAAAAGTACATAACATAATTATAAAACAAACTAGAGCAATTACCTTTAAAAAAATGCTTATAGTAAAATATAAGTGGGTAAACACGTTTGAAAAAAATGATATCTTTTATGGGTTTGTTTGGAAAGCACATACGTTAACACAAAACTGAAACGAAATCCATTATAAAGAAATTTAATAAAAGTTTATTAAATAAAATAGAATTGCTATCTCATAAATACTTATTAAAATAAGTTTACTTGGTAATTTTAAGGTTTGAATAATAATCCCCGAACTATTAGAATTCGGAGAGGAAAGTTGACATCGAGCGAGGGGGAGGCTACAAAATGATGAACAGTGAAGAATATTTTTGGAAATAATATGAGATGGACATTTCTTTCTCTACACAATTGCAGGTAATGACGAGCTCTGTAGCATTATCCTACCTCAGGGAATGCTATTCGTCGAGCATTCTTGTGTGAAGTGCTTTGACTAAATAACTTATAATCTGGTACATTGTATATAATATTACGAAAAGTGTTTCAGCATTTCCTAAGGTTTATTTGAATTTGTACAATATTTAGTTTTGTTGATGTGGCAAACTAAAACCATTTCTTTATTATATTAAAATCATACAAGTACAATGTGTGCGGGAAAGATATTTCCATAGTAATTAGTAAATTTAAAAAAAAAAACAACAAAGCGACAGACTTTAATGGAGACTCACCTTGGCTCATCAAAAAGTGTTCTGTTGAACTCGTAAAACTTCTTCTGATTTTAACTCATTCGTATTTTTCCGTGGAAAATTTTTGTTCTAAATTATTAAAACTTACTTGCAAAAGTTATTCCTTTGTTTAAAAATGGAGGAAAAGGTGATATAAATAATTACAGACCTATTTCTTTTCTACCAGTATTTAGTAATGTTTTTGAAAAAAAACTTTTTCTAATGCAGCTGCTAGAGGCGTTTAATGTTCATTGTGGTCCACAGTTTGGGTTTCAGAGAGGTAAATCAACACTAGACGCTGCAGTTAATCTTTTGGACTTTGTATTGGAAAGTCCAGAAAAGAAAAAGAATGTCATGAGTATTTTTCTCGACCTCTCCAAAGCCTTTGATTTTGTGGATCATAAGTTATTATTACACAAGTGTGAAGCAATTGGTATTAGATGAGTATGGGGTTAAAATCTTTTCTTTACAGAACATATCGGGTAAATGTCGCAGGGAAGCTGTCAAAACTAACCTAGCCAAGATATGGGTCCCACAAGGATCAGTTCTCGAACCGGTGCTCTTTTTAATTCATGTTAATGACCTATCATCAACAACAGTGCTTGCGGACAGCATAGTTCAATTTGCTGATGATGCAATTTTGAGTTTCCAAGCAGACTCAATTAAACATTTAGAGCATAAGGCTTTTCTACAAGTCAATGTGACCAGTAAATAATTTACCGACAATAATTTGACAATAAGTTCTAATAAATAAAGTACATGTTTTTTCAACTTGAAACATAGTCCAAATCAGACACACCAAGTGTTATGTTTAATGATAGTGCACTTGAAGAGGTCAAAAGTGCAAAGTTTTTAATCTTTTGTATTGACAATAAGTTTACTTGGGTTGATCACATAGCATATATTTACGCAAAAATTTGTGAAGGAATATTTATACTTAGCAATTTGAAATTATATGCAATCCTGCTATTTTATTAACAGCTTACTGTGGTCTTGTATATCCACATCTGAACTGTGGAATTCTCATTTGGAGAGATTCGTCAGTTCGGAATATGCAAAGTGTTTTTGTCTTGCAAAAAAAAACAAACTATAAGGCTTATGGCAGTTATTAAAAAAGCTGAGTCATGTAGGGCTACTTTTAAAGATCTTGGAGTTTTTATTCTTCCAAGATAGATAGTATAGTATAAATAGTATAAATATATACTTGAGGTATATATATACTGATACTTTACTTTAAATTTAAATGTGATCATATACAAAATAAAGATATACACAGTTATATCAGCAAGCTAATGATTATCGTACTAGACTACAACGACTTCCTTCTCAAGCTGGTGCTAGACTGCTAAATAAGCTCCCAAAGAGCATTACAAATTTACTGGATATTTTACCTTTTATAAACCAGCTACTTGCCTAGAACTTTCTACTCTGGGGAGGAGTTCTGTGTATTTTAGCCGACTTAAACTATGTACTATTAACTATTAAATTTTGTACTACAATTTTAAAACTATAAAATTTTATTGCTTGTTTTCACCTTTAATAGTTGGGATTTCTTATCTTTCTTTACATATTATTGTGTTTGTGTATTTTTAATGTTAATTTATATTGGACGTAGCCTATGCCTAATAAGTCTTTTAGATGTAATAATTAAATGTATTAAACATTTACATTTTGTATTAAGATGATACTAATTGAAAAAGTTTTATTTTCTTGTAATATTTCCGTAAATGGTACAAAAAGAAAACTTTGTACAGAACGTTTTACTACAAAATTGCCAGTATTTTCTTAGTAAAGCCTATACAACATAAATACAATAATACAAATGAAAACGAACAACGTACAATTAAAAGTGAAGTTTTAATGATAATTTACTGAATTGGTTTTTATATATTATACTGTCGTAAGTTTCCTAAATTTCTGCATTCAACATTTCCTACAGTCGTTAAAAAATTAAGTTCTTTACTATATAAGTTAGTACTCATCCAAGCGATACTTTCCTTAACACATTCTTCAGGTATATAATTGTTTGTAATTTTCTTCACTAAACAATATTTCAACCCTTTAAATAGATGCATTACATATATAATTCTAGGACCTAGCTGGGTAAAGTTTAAAAGTTTTTCTTTGCTTTATTGATTCATTTAAATTATTATTTTAAGCTAAGGTAACGTTTAAATTACATACAAATACATGAAGCACATGTTGTAACAAACACATTTAAAGGCAAATAAATCAGTCTGTATTGACCAAAAATAAAACGTTTGTCATCGTTATAATAAGTAATATACAATAATCAAGTTAAATCACTTCTAAATAACGATACAAACCTCTCCTTTGTCAGAAAATAAAATAATATATAATACGTCAATTACAATTTACCTCTTAATCAACTAAACGAACCTCAAGTCACAAATAAAAAAATACAAGATACACATACAAATAACAAAGCTATTATCATTCACATAATTGCAATGATATTATTATAAAATCATAAATACAACAAACCAAACAAAAAGAAATATGTAAAATGACTCTACAGCTAACACAATAAAATACCACCAGGGAACAAACAATTAACAGAAACACATGTATTTACAAAGATGATTATCGTAAAAAATACACACATCTACATACATACACAACAAACTTACTAGATCTGTACAGATTCAATCAAATGCAAGATCTAAAAAAAGAAAAACTTATATAACACAAACCGCTTTATGGCTATTTGTATTTAATTGTAATTTTATAGGGAAGTTTGTTGTAGAACCTTATTGAGTTAATCTCAAAACTTCTCATGATCACATGATAGTGACACTGATAAGTTTTAAGATTTAGTCTTTTCTAGTTAGTATTTATGAACTGAAACATTAGACCTAAAGTAGATTAAATGTTTCTTTATGTAAATTAAACATTTTATAATATAAATTTGACAGATTGTCAGTATACCTAAACTCTTAAATATATATTTCAGTGGGTAATTGGGTCCACTTCATATAGTCATCCATTGCACTCTTCGGTTATATCAAAGGTGTTTTATAGAGACAGTTCAAATAATGTTGGCACAATGTAAGTGGCTGCGGATGTGTGAAAAATAAATGCCTCCGTTACCAAATTATCGGTACCTCCAAGTCTAATTAGAAATATAATTTCCTTAACATAATTATTCCGTTTGATATATTTTTAGAAACATAATCTATGTGCTTCCATTTTAAATTTGATTCAATATAGGCACCCACTAAATTTTCCCTACCGAAACTAAATCTAGTTTTTTAAGATTTTTTAAAAACAAAACTTTCTATAATAGTGTGCATTCTCTTCATAAATACTTAAAGAGTTGATTGATCACCAGTCTTTTATTAAATTACTCTCTAAAACATTCTTATTTTCAATTACAAATACGGTTTATGTTTTCAAACCTAAGTCATTGTCAAATATGTAAGATTTTTTACCATTAATGCTATAAGACAAGTAATTACTATAAATAATTAATAACACTTGATCCAACAACTTTACGTTATTAAAATATTCTTAACACCTAGGTAAATGATTTAGAAATTAAATATAAAAGTTTATTTTTAAAGTAAACATTAAAATGTGAAGTTATTGAAATGTAAAAATATACAAATGTCATTGTTTATATTTAATTGTATAAATATTTGGTCGTCATATATTTTTCTCAATAATCCTTAATTTTCATTTATTATCATTTACATAATAAAAAAAACCCGTATGTATTCAATTTGTCATATACTTTTTTAATGTAATTTTATTCATAATGTTGAACGTTGTAGGAAAATGGATTTTGAAATTATTTTGTCCTACGTGGTTATACATTAAAATTATTCGTTTACCTTTATATTAAATTAAAATTTTAATACTAACTGTATGAAGTTAATTCATACAGGCCTAGACAGAACCTTTTTTTAATCAAGTGATCGGGAACGGCCTGCATCAATCACAAGTTTTATTGATTGATTCCAGCCACGTTTCTTTGCCAATTCAATTAAATTACTTTTTAGAAATTGAATAAATGAAAGCAGTTTGTTTGAATTTACCAAAAAGGGGCTTATGAAAATGACAAAGATTAAGAGGAGCGAAAATATTCAAAATTATCTTATAAAGTCTAAATTTAATTAATATAACAATTGTGTTTTGGCAGTTATTTTAGCAAATAATATTTATATAGTTTGATTAACCTTGTACATCTTATATTATTGGTTGTTTCCGCAGATGAAATAAAATGTTGAATACTTCAAATCAAACAAAATTACCCAAAATTTACCCAACTGGCTATGAGCAATACAGATATTTATGAAGGAATACCACAGGTTCCAAACTTACTTAAGGTTCTTAGTTTGGAAGAACTTTCTAGTAAAGAATTAGCCCTTTTGTAATTCTTCAACTAAGGAGATAAATTCTTTTTCGACTCGTTATGGCCATTCAAGATAAATATGTATCTATTTAAAAACTGCAAAGTGCGTGTATTATTTCAACCACTAAAAATTAATATAACTTGTATAAACACTAATAGATAAATACTGAATGAAAAATAAAATATTACAAATATAAAATATTATATTAGTTTGTACATTCATAATTAATTCTTAATTTTGAAACGAACAGACTAAACCTAAAATGGTGTCATAAAAAAAAGGTTTTTAGCCAGACTATATCAATCTCTTCTATAATTTGAAGTCCAGAACTGCATTTGCTGCATTCGTAATCAGATGTTAACCCCCAACATAAAGGTTTACTAATTATTATCATTAACGTAACCAAACTGAAGAACTATAATTTTAAAATTTCATGGGGTAGAAATAATACAGAATTAAATCAAAGAAGATGGAAGAAGAAAAACAACTTGGAAGATCTTTTCAATAGAGAATGCCGGATGCAAAAATATTATCGTGAGAAGAGTGTCACTCCATTCTGTCTTGAACACAGAAATATGATTGAAAAGTTTCTTAAAAATACTGTAAGCACAATTTAAAATTAATTTAACTTTTTATGTATACAGAGTGTTCATAAAGTCCCTTTAACCCCCCTTTATTATTTTAGTTAGGTACTGAAAATAAGTTAACAAAACTTTGTATACATCTTGTGTTGCATAACAGGACAAAATATTTTGACATACTGAACCTCTATGATTTTGGGGGGCTTGAGAGGGTAGAGGGGTCAACAATTTCAAATGTAAAGATAGGTCATGTAAAACACCATTTACAAGCTTATTAAAATAGAAAAAGACTGGCGCAAACTTAAATATATATTGATATTTAATTACTAAAGGTTATCCTCTTTAGTATTAATTAATCCTTGGCATAAAGATACGTCGCTTATTCTACGTATAATAGTGAACTAAGCCACACCTCTTAAGTCTATTATTTTTATACTGAAATTTAATTCTGTTCACTTGTGTTAAGTGATTATAAAATAATAGACTGCGTATTAAATGATTAATGTGTTGTTTCAAAAACAAATTAATTTGTTTCTTTAAACTACTTTCATTTATAGTTCATTAGTGAGAGAACTCATTAAATCCATTGTTTTAAGCCGATAGTCCAAATTAGCCTATTGATGTACAATCCATTATTTTCACATTTTGTATAAATCCTTTCAGTAGCCTAATTTTAGAGTTGTCATACTAAGGTTATTATAAGTAACTAAATTTTTTAATTTTACTAATCTCGCAACAGTCCACTAGCTTTCACAGTCTATATTAATGGATAAATTTGTCTTGGTCGAACAGTACATTCAGATGAGTCAGTTCTTAATAAATCGCATTTTTTATGCCACAGTAGGCTATCTATAAAGACATTAATACCGCTACTAAGCTTAGGGTTGTGATCGACGCATCAGCTAATATCACATCAGGATTATAATTAAATGCTACTTTAAATGGTCGTATAAAACTTCAAAACAATATTTGATATAATTTTTCATTTTCGAAAAAAAAAAAAATAGTGGGATTCAAACAAATAAAATTGCTTCTCCTACTAATAAAAAAAAAGCTTAATCTAATTAATATTATGGCTCTCGAATAAACTGCAGCCACTGGCTATTTTAAACTAACTACTGTCACTATTACTGATTTAAGTCAGCACTATATTTGGCAATACGCACATTTGAATCACAGTTCTAAGACGTACCTCTACCGAAATAACATTTTTGTCGCTTAACTTTTACCATCACAGCTGTTATGTCAGTAACGGTTCGTCGTAGAACTGTGATTCAAATTGCTTTTTATTCGTCTAAGTAAGACGAAAAAATGAGCCGTCATTCGATAATGTAGGCCTAATATATCAATTGATTGCAAATTATAGTGTGACAGAATTTCTTGGAATAACATGCGGATGCCGGCAGTCCCGGGTGAACCAACCCCCAGGGGATAATTGTAGAACTTGCCCATCAGTTAACTGAAGAAAAACAATTCCATCAGTTAAGTTATGCACTATAATCCACCGACAACATTTCTTTTCTTCATAAAGCTGAACACTTTTTACTACATTTGTTAGTGTAATTAATTATTTCTATGAAGAAACGGTAGATTCCGTGATGAATCGCACCGCTATTAGCGATATTGTTAACCAATTAACGTACTAATTAATCCTTTGTATAAAGATACCTCGCTTATTCTACGTTTAATAGTTAACCTCGCCGCTTGAACGATCTAAAACTTGTATACTGAAATTTAACTTTAATGATACTCTGTTTTGTAATAAGCGATTATTAGATAATTGATTGTGTGGTAAGTGAACTATAATTAATGTGTGCATGGACTATTGCTTGTTATTAGACCTTCCGACTGGACATCTGTTGGGTATATATTTGACAATCAAGGTAACATATATCTACATATTTATCTAAATCACTATGCAATTTAAGAAAGCTTAATTTGTTTGGTTGAAATTACTTTCGTTTATGTTTCGTCATTAGTAAACTCTTTTAATCTATTGTTTTAAGCCAATAATCTAAATTACTGCTGTAAAAAACAAAATCCATTACCACAAACGTCACATATTGTTCGAATAATTTAAGTAATGTTGTTATACAAAGTAAATGAAAAAATAAACGTTTGACTTTAACTAATCTTGCAATCAACATTTACTTCAAACACTTTATGTAACAGTTATATGTAAAATAAAATGTTGTTGTTACTACAGTATATCTGTATATACAATTACTTAAAAAAATTCATGGTACATTAAAAATTTGAGGATAAGGTTTACGTTATAGAATAAAATGCTGATTTGTAAAGGATATTTGAAAGTAAATATGATAGCCTTTTCTTTTCCCTGAACAATTTTTAGGAAATAAGATCTGTATATCTAACTACAACTTAAATATTATATTCATAAAGTGGTCTTATCTAAAAGTTTTCGAAGAATTTATTATAATTAGAGGCTACTCTGATTCGTCTCTTAAAATATTGTGAATAGATTGTGAGAGTGGTCAAAAGTTCATTTTATTATAAGACTAGCTGACCCGGCAATGCTTTGCTATTGCATAATTATTTTGGTAAAATAAATGCGACAAATTATGGTAATTTTGTGTGTCATAAGGATATGAATCGTAGGTTCTAAATCATATCATGGAAGCTACATACAAATTTCATTCTAATCCGTTTGGCAGTTTTAGAGAAATCGTGATTTAGTAAATTTGACCCACCCGAACCCCCTCTAAGATTCCGAATTTTGTGAAACCCTTTCTTAGCCAGCACCTATGCAGCTTCTAGATGAAGCTACATAAAAAATTTCATTCCAATCAGTTCAGTAGCTTTAGAAAAGTAGTTATTTAGTAAATTTGACCCACCCAAACCCCCCCCCCCCCCCAAATTTTCCAATTTTGTGAAACCCTTTCTTAGCCAGCACCTACGGCCCTAGATGAAGCTACATACAAAATTTAGTTCCAATCAGTTCAGTAGTTTTAGATAAATCGTGATTTAGTAACTTTGACCCCCCAAAACCCAATAAAATTCAGATTTTTTTTGAAAATCTGTCTAAATTAGCACTTATGGCCCTAGAGCAACATACCAAATTTCGTTCCAATCCGTTTGGTAGTTTTGGAGAAATCGTGATTTTAGTAACTTTCACCCCCCCTCCCCTAAGATTTCGAATTTTTTAAAACCCTTTCTTACTGAGCACCTATGGCCCTAGAGGAAGCTACATACCAAATTTTGTTCCAATCCGTTCAGTAGTTTTTGAGATTTCGTGATGAGTCAATGAGTGAGTGAGTGAGTGGTATTTGGCTTTTATATAGCCTATATAGATTAGTTAGTTTAGTGTTCTATAAGTTAGTTGTAGCAAATAACGTTATTAAATATACAGTCGTTTGTGTATTACACTAACATCCCTAAAGAAGATAGTGTAATGCACGAACGACTGTACATTTAATACATACACTATCCCACACATTCAAAAATAAATACAATGATTTTTCTTGGTTTGTATATTATTATAATATTTTTTTATAATTTTTGTAAACTTATATCAAGTGATGCTGCTAATCTGTGTCCTATAATATTTGTTTAAGAATCAATGTTCTCATTGACTGTATGCACTAATTAACTGTAATTTTACAACATAAATGCATACAGATTAAAATGATAGGAAATAGATGTAGTCGAGTAAAGTCAAAAATTTTCCTCTACTTCATTGTTTAACAGTAGGTGTTATTTTAAGCGAAGGTAACAGCGAAATGAAATACAAACACTTGAAACCCCAATGAGAGGTTTGTTCCCTCAGGGTTTTGTTGTCAGTGGGACTTAAACTGCAGCAATAGATGTTTCATTCTCATAAAAGAAAACTCAGTTGATTATAGTTTGTTCGCTTTGCACTTCTAATAGAATTTTCCATCTCAACTTTTAAATACTTATCGCAATATTAACACCGTATACATTTATAAATATAAATAGACTGATTATTCAATTCTTCAAATTTTCCCGATTTGTGGATAGTTTATTTCTGAAGAAATTAATCAATTAATAGATTTGATCAGAAAGTAGAAGATAATAGTTTTAACTGCAGGTATAAAATAAACATTTTAAACTGGTATTTAAATAAAGGAAAACTAAATAAACAATAGCACCAACATAGGCCTTTGAACTTTTGAAAACTACGAATGTATTTAATTTTAGGCAAAAACTTTGTGGGGGGATTATCGCCTATTTATAGTTTGACACAATCTGAGATCAACCCAATCATATTTACTTTCAGGTTGGAAGATCCGAAACGAAACTACGAAGCGAATAGGCATGAAATTATTGCAAGTAAGAAAACATTTTAGTTATTTTAATTTAGTTTAGGGTAAAGTTGTATTAAAAGCCTGCATTGGATTGCTAATTATTTTCAATAAAATTTATATACGACTTAAAAAATGTTAGTCTTAATGAAAAATTGAATGGTTTATTTATTTAATTGTAAAGAATATATCGTGACGAATATTACACCCGTTTACAAAACAAAAGTAACGGGCGTATATTAACTAAACAACAACTTTATTTTTAAATTGTAAAACTGCCCTATTTTGAAATCTAAACTTTGTAAGTGTTCTAAAGCGTTTAGCGGAAATACTCATTGTAAAGAAATACAAATTTCCTATTTTCAAGTCTTATAACTGAAAATTAACAAGTATTTGAAAGTAATTTCGCGAATAAATCTAAAGGATTTCGTGAAATGTGTTACAAATTCTTAAGAAAAAAAACTAAGTTTTATACAAAAATTAAAAATAATGTCTCGAAAAAAAAATATATATATATTAGGAAGAAATAATTAAAAATGTATTTTCACACTAACACAGACTTTGAAAAAAAAAAAACACCTTGTCTTTCTAACTTACTATACGTTACTCTTATGTAACGTGGTAGCTCCTGTCTTTAACTTCTTCAGTCACACCTTCTCCTATTTATGTAGTTAATGATAATTAACTATAGTCCAGTCAAATGGTGTTTTTTCAGGAAAAAAATAAAGAAGTTTTTTCTCACTTGTTCTATGTGTTTTTTGGGGTGCTGAATCCGAATTTCATCTTTGCTACTTCCCACGGATGGCTTCACAACAAAAATCACAAACAAACTTAAAATTTTCTATTTATTTTAAAGTGTTTTGCGAAAAATTCATAAAACTTTGCACTTTTCGAGGTAGACTATTCTATACAAAATGAAAGTATATTAAATGTCCATCTCTTTTTTATTTACCTACCTATATTAATGATGGTAATTGATATGAAAATTGTTAATAAATAGTTTTTCGAAACTTTTTATATAAGTATTTTGTGTATGAATAAACAAACATACTTTGGACAAAATATTTATGTAATTAATTAGTTATAATAATTTAATTAATTAGTAATTAAATCGATGTATAATTAATAAGTAATTACAAGTATTATTACTAATAAAGTCAAAATAATAGTTTTTAATAAGTAAATAATGATAATATAGAGGTCTCTACTGAGTTTTGGGTGAAGGACTCTGGACTTAGCGGTTTCGCGTATATGAAATAAAATTTCAACTCGCCCTAACGGCTATACGATTTGGCCAAAATAAGTGATTAAGGTGTGCAATTTGTAGGGGATTTAATGTAGTTTCAGTAGAATGCAAGTTTTTTTCTAATTACAAGCATAGTTTTTAGGTTATAAGCGAAAAACTTACAACAAACTGGGTTTTCCACAAAGTAGGAAATTTCGGCCCTTTTTCAGCACGCTCTAGTGGAAAAAGCATTTAACCAAAAAATAAATTTGAGGGTTTTTTTTTGTAGGAAATTTAATTTAATTTAATTTTTTATATTATAGGCTACCTCGAAAAGTGCAAAGTTTTATTACTTTTGACAAAAAACTTTAAAAAAGTCGAAAATGTTAAGGTTTTTTGCGATTTTTGTTGAAAGGCCTTATCCGTGGAAAGTAGAAAAGTTGAAATTCGGATTCAGCACCCCAAAAGACATATAGAACGAGTGAGAAAAAAACTTCTATATATTTTTTCCAGAAATTGGCACCCCCGGAGACGATTTGACTGGACTACTACAAAAGCTAACATTCAAAGTTTCCCTTCTAATGATTACAGAATAATTTAGATTACGGAACTTGTGATATATGAATATCATTTCTATAAGAAAAAACTAATGAATTTAAATTTTTGAGGAAAATGTTTTAGTTGATACGATATTTTGGGAATAATAACTGACTTTAAAAATTGTTGAAGTGGAAGGATTGAGTTATTGATATCTTCTGCCTGCGTGAGTCTTATAAACAAATTTTAACATATAAGAGTACAGTGATTCATTACACCGTATTAGTTATCAGTTAATGTAGTATCTATCTTGTGGCTTAAGCTAAGGTATGCATATTGCCAAGAGCGTTTTAATTACATTTAACAACGTCACCATCAAAGAGGAAATTAATCATTATTAATTTATGTTTATAAATTACGTTTGTAGAATTTTCTTTTTGTAAAAAACTGGTTGCACAAAAATTCTTTCCTCATTTATGGGTTAACATTGTATGCTCACTTTTTTTTAAATTTTCTTTATTAACTAATTAATAGGTTCTATGTAAACATCAACAGGAAAATATTTGATATCAGGTAAACAGCCACAGTGTTAGTATATGTTTGTTCCCACCAATTCTAACATAACCCAAAAATAGCTGACTGCAATTTGTATCGTTGAAAAGTAAATTGAAGTAAAATACTTGAGATTTTACGAGGGACGCATTATTATATTGCTGGTTAAATATTATCAAAAAATTGAATCATAATGTCAAGATGTATTATATTTTACAAGGTATTCCGAAGAATCAAAGTAAAGATTTCTGTGGTTGTATGTTTTGTGAGACCTTGAGAAAGTATGTTTATGTTTTACTTTCTCACTATACTATAGTATAGAGAAAGTATAGTGATTGCATGAAAATCGATGTTGAGATTTTTGTGGAAATATCCGTTTTGGGACCACCTGAGTCCAAAAAAAGTGTTTTTTACAAAATGTCTGTCTGTATGTCTGTATGTATGTATGTCTGTATGTCTGTATGTATACAAAGCTAGAGCGAAAACTATTCGATCGATCTCAAACAAATGTGCACCAGATGTGTCAAGTAGACCTGTAAAGATGCACGAAAAACGATTTTGAAAAATTTTGAAAAACAACCCCTTTTTTGACGAAAAAACCCCCCAAAAATCAGTTATTATTTTTTATAAAAAAATGGCTCTAACTATTTTGATAGAATGTTGCTTATTTATTGCCTTTAATGTACCCTACCATATGCAAATAACCGTATCTTTCTAAAAATTCTCGTTTAGCTAATAATAGTAATAACTGATTTTTGGGTTTTTTTGGCCATAAAGGGGGTTGTTTTTCAAAAAAATTCAAAACCTTTTTTCGTGCATTTATACAGGCCTAATTGACGTGTTTGGTGCAAATTTGTTAGAAATCGATTGAATAGTTTTCTCTCTAGATAATAATAATAATAATTATCTTTATTAGTTAATCTCCTACTTTAATAAAAAATCACCTCTCCTATGTACCCTACCCACAAGTCACAGTGAATCTGTTTGATAATGTAAATATGTTTGTGAGAAAGTATGTGCCAGTTCCTGGTAACTTTTATTTAAAATTGTGATCTTTAAAAATGATGACGATTTTAATGATAGCTTAAAACTTCTAAGTGAGCCTTTTAGTATTTTGCTAAAAATAGTTTGTTTGATAAGCAAATCGTAAAAACACTACTTAATTGTTCTAATTGGGATACATTTTTTGTTTTACTCAAAAAGTGCTAACTACCCGAACCACTATAATATTCATAGCAAGTAAATGGTATAATATTATGGAGTTAATGAAGGGAAACAATTTTAGAACAATGTTTAAATTTGTTAGCTACAAATTTATTAACTTAATTTGTTTACGTCAACTGGCGAGACTGGACTTAAAATTACGTATATCAATAATTTTTGTACTTCTAATTTACCTATAGGATTTGCATTTATTGTTTAACAAATTTATTATTATTATTAGTAAACGAATAACAATTTTATTATTATTATCAATTTGTAAATAACATTTTAAAAGTAAATACTAATAGTTTGTGTATTTTTTAAATGATTAAAAATTTTATATAAAAATATCGCTAAGAACCGCGTCTTACTAAGAACAGCTACTTTCCTTTACAATATTTTGTATTTACAATAACAGTCTTTAGCTAATTAGATTTTGTACAATATTAAAAAAAGGAACTTTGTAGAAAGCCAGGGTACGATCTTGGTAATTTGTAAAAGCAAATTTGAGTCTTTAAATAGGGTGTCATGTCGTAAATTGAATAGGAAAATTATTCTTTGAGAGTTACAAAGTTTCAATTACAATTACAATAATTTAATATAGAAATTATGAGTTGAGCGAATTTCCAAAATTAAGTTTATATGTTTTAACGTTTTAACCAACTATTTGGGAAATTGATCTACTTACGAAGGCATTGAATGGGTGTCTGTGCGTACGATATATATTAGTAAAATTTGTTTGCACGCAAGCCTCCAGCTGCTCACGCTCTCCTTCATTCCACTCACAGAGTTTGAACTCCGATCCTTGCGGCCTCGGGTTATGGACTGCTTTGCTTCGCTCGCAGCGTACAAACTCGACCGTCGGCCTCGGATCAGAAGAGTGCCCCTTGGTAGAATAACTCACGTTTACCGGCTCCTTTAATGGTATTTTACGTTTTGATCGATTTTGGGGGATTCAAGCGAGCTATAAGGTCGTAAAAAAATAAAATTTGCAGAATCACATCCTAAATTTATTTGTTTAGATAAAACTCTAAAATACTTTCATTCTCTTAAAAAAATTTTAACTTTTGGTCAAAGAACGTGCTTCTGGTTGTTGGATTTTTTTTGGTAGACGTGTGTACCAAATTTCGATCAAAATCGGACTTAAAACACGGCCTTTAGAGTGCGAACACATACATCCATAGACTGAGTGTTCATAAAGTCCCTTTAATCCCCCTTATTACTTTTGTTATTGAAAATAAGTTAATCAAACTTTGTATGTATCTTGTGTTGCATAACAGGACAGATACTTTGACATATCTGAACCTTTATGATGTTGGGTGCTTGCGGGGTTAGAGGGGTTAAAAATTTCAAATATAAAAGTAGGTCATGAAATACACCATTGAAAAGCTTCTTAAAAGAGAAACAGAATGGCTCAAACCAGAGCTTAGTATCTTGTGTCGTTTCAAAGTAATGGACAATCAAAGTTCTGGAAAATGATATTGTTGATAGGTTGTAGGTTATTTATTTATAACATACTCGTGGACATTATTTCAGCTGACCAGTATGTCGAACTGATTTTATCTTATTTGGTGATGCAAGACACATAATTCAGTCTAATCTCAGGATAATGTGTTGTCTAAGCCGGGGCCTGTCTGTTGTAATTGAAGCAACCTCCGATTTGGGTTGATTAGTTTGGAATTACATGTTTTGTATTCCAAAGTGAAGAGACTAAGAAATGGGTTAGTAATGAATGAAGTTGTTTACAACTTTGGCAATGTGTCCGATTTTCTAAATGTATATAAAGGTTTTTAAATCTCTTGGCCAGATAAAACAATTAAAAATAAACCTAGTTTTTAAAATTTATCCAGGCCAATCTATATTCCCCTATATATTAACTGTTTTGTGTGTTCCCATCACTTTCAATCGTCTTATAAAGTTCATGAACTCCAAAACAATTAGTTTTATTTATCAATATTTTATAGTATTTAATATTCTTCTTAAGCTATTTTAAACAGAAACAATACTATTTCATTGTTTAAGTAAAAGAATTTGTGTTACTTGGATAAACTTGAATGTTAATGCTACAAATTTGTAATTAAAATTGCATAATCATCCAAAGCGACCAGATTTTCTAAAATGATTTACTGTGTATTTTAACTATAAAGTATTCTTTCAGTTAATAAATGTTGCCCTACTGTTACAAATATTTCACATAAAGCTTATAAAAATTATTTGTCGTCAATTCACTGTGGAATGAGAAGTTGTGAAGTCTTTTCGTGTGCCTTCATATTTAAAGTGTTTTCAAGTCGTTATAGATTTTTAGGCTCATATTAGAAACTCGGTCGGTTACATAACAGTTACTTTAAAAACACTGGGAAATTGTTTAAGACGTGTTAGGTTTATGTAAGGTACAAATTTATTGTTACAATAAAGTTTATTTTATAACATTTTATTCGTCCAGTAGCTTTTACTAATCATCGTTTTTAATAATCTAACTGTTATAAATAGAAGAAGTTTGCGCAAACCCGTGTTTTTGTTGAATTTTCAGTAAATGTGGCAGATATAATCTATATTACAACGCAAACCACGTTTGCCGCTGCAAATTTAAATCACGCCCCTCGTTCGGGACGCAAAAATTTACAACGAAAGCTCTTGTTGTCGGGCCCGACTTTCGGGACACCAAAATCTTCTCAAAGAAACAACTTGCTTTGCTGTAAATTTAAATTACTATCACCTACTGGAAGGCTAAGGCTACTAACATGTTTCACCTAGGTGATGCAATTTAAGTTGAATAAATTTACTTTACTCTATAAAAGACTTTTTTACAACTTCCAGAATTTAAAACTTTACTAGCTCAGATAATTAATGACTCTTGTTTACTTTTTGTAAATCTCAGAGAAGTGAGAACAGTGGAACCGCCATAGTAACCTATTTGTGCTTTCAAAAACCTTTTCATATATTCACTACTAATTGTATAAGAACAGGACACAATGGATATACAGTAATACAGGTAAATTTAAAACTCAAGTGAATTTTTTGTTCTGTAAATCAATTATAGTTTTTATTTACCAAATTTGCAAAATAAAATAGACCTTTCAAATAATAATAATCAATTTCTTAGGGTAACTTTCCCTTTAAAACAATAACTTTTAAACACAATTCAAATACAATTATTCTACAGATAGGCAGAACGTTCTAATTTAATTTAATTCAATTTTAATAATGGCTTTTAATTTTATATGGCTTATGATTTGATTTAATTATTAATTTATTTATACTATTTAATGACTCTACTGATTTGAATGAATTTACTTTTTTAATAGATTTTTACAGATATTAATTTAAAAATTATCCTAACTAACCCAATATTTGAAACAAATTTACTGACTCTAATTCAGGCAATTTAGGGGACAAATAACGTAGCATTCGATTTTCACAGACCTTATGTTTGCTGTTACTTTTTGCTACAATTGGTGACCTCAGAGTCGCTGGTGTTGTCCTGGGAATACAGGTGTTTTCTTTAGAACAGCTTCCCTGATGTCGTGGTATGTCTGTGGTCCTCCAGAAGTCGCCTGTTGGTTAGCCGGATCGTTTCCCTCCTTATGTCCAGTTTTCCTCGGGTTGTTCGTCTGGTTATCCTTTTAGAAGTTCATTTGAAGTTGATGAGTTCGCCAGTTCGTTCCTTTGACGTAGTCCAAATGACATCCCTTAACTATGTCATTTACGCTTAATAAACTCTCAGCTCTTTAGACTTTTATAAAAAATATAATATTTAAGTTTTACAAAGACAAAAATCCAGTACTTGTTGGTAATCGTTAGACTTGATTACAATATCGAACTTATAACATCTTAGAAAAATTAACAGATGATGCAGCAGCCTCACGGCGTATCAAAAATTATAAGAAGCAGACTAACACATCTCTCGCAGCGATTTTTTTAGAAGAAGCCCCAGATCAACGCGTCCTCCGCTTTTATAGGGTCTCCCTTTCCCTTGTAACTGTAGCGTTTGGCGGTTTTTCCAGATTTCCAAAAACTCCACTTTTTTCGGAGTTTTTTGGTACTCTTATGTTGTATAAATTATTTCCTGAATTGTTGTGAAGTTTTTTCTCCTTTTTTCTCATTAGTTTTCACATAAAGTCATATCTAAGCTTTTGCAGTTTCCCGCGTTAGGCCTTCCCGCTCATCCCTTCCACTTTCGTGACGTGTCCTCCGCTTCGTCTAATCTTTACTTGGCTTTACCAAAATTAACCAATTTCCTTATATTCTTCATAACTCGTTAAGTTTTACACTGATTTTGGATTTATTTGGAGATTCTTATTCGTCATGGCTTTACCTTTCTTCTCGAAGTCGAATTGTAGTTGTGCGACTCGGGGTTCACTTTTCAGGCCTACTGGGGTCTCTAACGCAGCTTATTAATTAATTAAATTTTTCTCATTAACATTTTCAATTTTTCCTTTTTGTATATCCAATTTGCCTTTGTTTTGGATACATGGCCGTAGTTTTATTTTGTTTCTTCAGAAATTGTAGTTTGTAGGGACTTTTTAAATTTTGATTTTTCAAACTGGGTTTAATTACCTCTACTCCCGAAATTTGTTTCAACTACTAACGTTTTACAATATCACCTAACACTTATAACTCTCATTCATCTCTTTATAACATAAAATATTTACTTTACTTTTTTATACTTCGTTTAAATGTGTGAAAACCCTCACCTTTTCAATTTACACAATTTTAATTATTTATTTAATTTATATAACACTACATTCTTTCTTTAAAAAGTTCCTTACAAGACATTTACTTTAAAACTCTTTTTTCTACTACTTTAACTCAATTTGATTTGACTGATTTCTTTAAAACTGAAAATATCGACTTTTGTTATATAACCTTTCTTTCTTAGAATATTATGCCATTTCCAAAAATATTACTCTTTTTGAAATTTGAGTTAATTTGAAAATTTCCCTTAGCTTTTAACGCTTATAACGTAAGTACATTTTTGATTCACGAATCGGGAAATGGATGACCAATACACGCGTTTTTAGCACAATGCATTAACCAACCAAAATCCAGAATCCGTAAATTCTCAGATCCCGGTTATTCCCACAAAAATCATTCCCTATTCTACTAAGTTAAGTTTTCAGCTCTTAACATGTCATGGTTCAAAAGTCGCATCTCGGGAGATAACGGCCTTGTCGCCTGGACTTTGCTGTTTCATGGCCTACATACAGTAGATGCTCTCGCCAGACTCAAAAAATTCGATTTTTGCAAATTCCTTTACAAAACTCGAAATTTTCGAATTGCAATCGGGCACTTCCCGTTGCAATATATAAATTTGTTTTTATAACGTTACAACTATTAATAATTTTTAATAGGCCTACATATTTACATCTATGTGATGTGTAATCAGCAATGCTTAGTCAAGTTACTGTTATAAACTAGTTAGTTATGTTTTTGTAGACCACGAAGATGTTCAATATTTAAGACGTACCGTAACTACTTAAAACCCACTACAATGCACTTTAAAAGGGTTACATTTTTAAAAGATTATCTCGTTATTAATACAATTATTCTGTTTCCTTCTATATAACTTTTGTTTATGTTGTATATGCTCCATTAAACTATTTATAAATACTTTGACATCAATTACGTTCAAATTATATGATAGCGCCTACGAAAGTGAATATTAAAGTATACTTGTGAAAAATATCTATTTTGAATTCATTTTGAACCAAATTAAGTAAAATTTTATTAAATAAAGTACAAATATTTCTAAATAAATGTTAAACACGCACAGACATTGTTATAATTGTGATAAAGGGAAGTTTCTTCATTGCTCTTCTTTTTATGTTCTGAGGTCACACCATTATAACAACGTGCGAGAATAAACATGAATTTAAACTAGAACTAGCGTGTATAATATAAAATATTATAATATAAGTGCAAAATGGAAGAAATAGGTCAAATTTATTTGTTATTTAATGTTTCTTTTGAGTAAACATTACTGATAAAATATTGGCAAAAATAAGATAAATATACAAAATTACTACAAAGCTCGTTTAGAATTAACAAATTGAAATTGATAACATTCAATCAGGATGACTTTTAGAGTTGTACCGGTTAAATGTCTACATGCCAGCCAGTTATATAAATAATGTAAGTTGTAAAGTAAAGGCTATTGTAGATAAATGGTGTGATGGCCAGAAAACCCAAAATTGTGATTTTAATCTAAAAACAGCTTAAGATTTTGATTAAAGCTTCATACAAAATGTTATAGTCTCCGATTTAAAATAATTAGTTTAAGAAGAAAATTGTGATATATTTTTGTTTAATATCTGAACATGTTCCGAACCAAGTGAAAATCAAGGTGTAAAGAGAATAGAAGTTTGATAGGACAACTTTACAATTTAATTCCGAGTAAATTTTGCTTCGAACTATCAACTTATTTAAGTAAATAATTATTTCATTTTGTTAATTTATTTATTGTTATCTTTGGCGTTAATCTAATGATTGGGAAAAGACTGCATCTATTACCAGTTTGAATGATGTTGGATTAAAAAATAATGTCTTTTTGATCGATGTTAGCTACATTCCTTTGCAAATTCAATTATATGCCTATTCTTTATCAATTTAGTTTTGATAAAATCAATTTATTTCTAGAAACCAAAAATGAAACTTTGTAGATAGAATGAGACGTAGAGGAGAAAAGAAAAATTTAAAAAGTTACTTAGTGTTAGGCCTAAATTTATTTATAATTTTGTTGTTATTTAAAAATATTCTTGATAGTGCAAAGGCCGAGTACGTTCTTGGTAATTTCATGCATGACACATAATTTTGTATTTAAATGCAATGACAGGTTTTTACTAAACATTTTATCCATTTAAAAATAAAACAATAACATTAAATAATATGTATCAATTAAGTTCATATTTTGTTAAGTTGGGTTTATATTCTGTGAAGTTTAAAACAGTGTTCTATCAAACAATATGTTTTAATTATAAAACCCTTTGAAAACACGTTCTTGTTTGGAAACGACTACACCACCCAAAAAGTCTCTTCTAATAACACTTTAACCTAAATCATTTAGAAGCGTAAATTTAAAGGTTTGTTTTACTTCGTTGTGCTTCACCGAAAGTGTTATTTTAAGGAAAGGTAACGTTAAATTAAATACAAACACATTTAAACTACACCTAAGAGAGCTTTGGTTATTTTTGCTGTATTTTTTAAAAATCAGAAAGAAACAGCCTATGTGAGAAATAACGATAGTAAATCGTACTATCAAACATTTGATTTCGTTAGAATATCTTAATTTAATTCCATCTCACTCTTCAATACACTAATAATTAATTAATAGAGTTAATTGATAAATTTATACTTGTATCATTTTTCCGATTTAATAAAGTTGCATTCTTTAATTAGTTTTTCTTTTTCTGAAGAATATAAATATCTATACATTGTTATTGATGATCTATGATTGATAAAATAATGGCTGAGATTAAAAATAACAACTTGAATTTAAAGTGGAACCACAGCTCCAGTTACTTGAAACCTAATACGAATACTGTACAGTTGGCTGATTCTATAGCACACTGTCAACGAAGATTTGAGGAAAACTAACTCATTTGAAAGTAAATATTGTCAACAATTTTGTTTTGTTAGTTAATTCTGTCTTGTTAATTGATAAATTTAAGTACTAACCGATGATTCAAATCTTCAACAATTTGTTGCCTCTATGGACTAATTTAATTTAAGGATTGTCGAATATTGCACCAACAGTTTTTTATTTTTGTTCAATTATGTTTTGGGCTGTTATGATATGTAACTATTTCTTGAAGTTAGTTTATCCTTTGGTAAAATAGTTAAGCCCTTCGAATGTTCAGTCAAATATTTATTCATATAAACGAATACAAATAAATTTGAGTTGTGTTAGAATGGTATAAAACATTTGTATTTAAGATGCAACCCCTAAGCAATCACTGTATCATGAGGTGTCTTGTTGTGGGTGTAAATGAAAGAAATTTTAATATTCTGACTATTACAATAGAATAGCATATATTAAGCTGATAGCTATTAAATCTTAAACCACCTAATGTATGAAACTAGCTTTCTGGGAAACAGAAAAATAATTGTATATTAGTAAGACAATTTATGTACACATACTTTCTTTCTCGCAGTTTAACCTTTTAAAGTGATGCATATCTATAGATGACTAAACATTTCCACCAAAGTTAAATTCATTTGTTAAATTTTAAATATTCTCTTTTTTCCTTTTAAAACTTTACTATATTGGCACAAAACCACTCATGTAATGACCATTGTAAAACGGATCCAATGTTGACTAGAAATTTCAGTCCCAAATACTGATCACCAGTTTACTGTTTCTACATAACATTCTTATCGAGCTTACGAAGGTATATTTTATTAAATGAATTTTACACAATATAAGAACAAGTATGTATTCTGGGCTTAAATTAATTAATTTCTTTTGCTGAGGGATAGAGACTTTTCAAATATGTTCTTTATAAAATAGAATATCGTAGTATCAATTAAGAGAAAGCTATATTGTAATTTTATTAAATATATGCATGGATTTCATAAGGAACAATATTTTAAATCCCTTGTCAAAAACTAAATATATTGTTTTCCATGTTAATATTTATTTCTATGTTGAATTCAGTTGTCTAACTTCTACACTTAACTTCTTCGGCTTAAATATGGTCAAATAAAACACTTCTTAAATTAATAGTAAAAAATATATCTTAACTTAGCATAATTTAAATTTGAAAGCACATAAAATATATTAACATGTTTCTATGTTTTATTTACAATTTTACCTCAGAAATAAAATAAAAGTTTTTAAAAAACATTCTGATAGCTAATAGTTTGGTAATATTCCATGCAATCGGAACGTTAATACTGAATACTTTTACTTATTGACTAAGTTAGTTACCTTGTTTATCTTAAGGAGCAGCACTGTACTGGCAGCGATATGAATCCACACAGAAGTTCCTGTTATTCCCATCATGCAAAAGAACAGCGTATAATGTAATCATTACTTACGCGAAGTAAATATCCAGTGTGAGAATATATTTTGAATAATAAATTAACTATAGTTTAAAGGGATTTCATAATTTTTGTCAAAATTAATATGTGTTAATAGTATATAATATGTATGAAAAATTATGCATTGTAATTTTTAAAAGTATTTATTTTATAGTGGTGTTATACGTTATGATGTAGTACTTTTAGCGCTAGAATAAAACTACCAAATAAGAACTTTGTTCTTTAGTACGTAGATTTAAAATATGTCTACTCGTAATAAGCTGGTAAAAACGATTGATTATTTATACAATGCATTATTACAGATAATGTTCGTTAATTTAGACAAGTTTTAAATCTAATTTTATACTATACGAAAAAATAGTCAATAGTATTCAATAGTACTAATATTCAATTTACTATTCAATAGTAAATATCATATTAGAATTAAACTAGTTTGGAATGTTATATTCATTGTTTAAATGTTTAAACAAATCTTAGCTTCCTAAAGTTTTATGATTGATTTTTATTGAAATCGTATAGTACTATACTGTAGTAATAAATAGTTGTGTAGACATTTTGTTTTATCGACCTAAGCACGCAGGTCTCTATCCTAACATAATATATCGTATATAATGTACTGTATATATATGTCTTACCATAGATCTCGTAGGAAGCCTTCATGCTTCCCTGCATCTAATACATTTTCCACACTACGTCAAACTTTATCTGCTCGTTATTAACTTAAAACCTTTGACATTTTCGTATAGCTAAAAACTTTTCTAAGCATTCAAATTGTGCATATATTTAACACATTTAAAAATTGTTTGTATTTTTACCCAGCCTATTATTCCTTATTGAATTGTTGACCTGTATCTATATTATAACGTAAAAGTTGGATTTTTCTGGCTGGACAAATATCATTGCAACCATATGCGGATTATTCAGTTCTTTAATAATACGTTAATAATAATTCAGTTCTGTTTGTCATACGTACAGATATTGACATATTTAGCATCCATTTTATAGACACAGTGGAAAATGTGTAAATTTTAAACGTACAGAAACAAAAAATGAAAAACTAATAACCTAACTATACTTTATATTATTTCTCTTTAAATTTGATAAATTTTAACGCAGAGAAAAATTGGAACGCACAGTACTTATCAATAATTGTTTTTTCCTAAAATTTTAAACAACCCCGTTGATCCGATTATTAATAATTTCATAATTTTATTTGGAAAGTATTAATTACAGATGGGAAAGGGGATTGTTAATTGGTCTGTTTCTAAGTATGCTCTACCTTTGTTCTCTCAACATTCATAACTACACTGCATTCACCTAACCCAATTCATTTAGTTAAATACCTAGTATGAATCACAAGTATTTATTTTATGTTTATGCCTGTAGCCTTACTGGATTGTTAATAATAACAAGCGATGCTGTCGAACAATCCTATTAATTATATTCTTGTAGTTTTCTTCTTTTTTCTATAATGACATTTTTCGACTAATTTAGTCATTATCAAATGTACATAATAGCGATCACACAAACACTTAAACACAACATAAACATTTAAAAAACACGATCGGTACTCGATGAAGTTCGCTCGTCAACTGATTAATTATCTGGTCACTAGATAAGGGCATTGAAGAAACAACACAAAACAATGTAGTGTTGTCTCTTCAATGATAAGGGTCTCCGGTATGGAGAAGGGGTTTTTAAAACTATTTTTAATTCTTAGTTTATACAGTGTGGTGTGCTGGGTTAGTATCTATGTGATTAATTCAATCAAAGATTTAAATTGTAACGTATTGTTAAGTAGATGGTCGGGATTGGATTTTTGTAGTTTCTATATAATATGCAAACTCTATTGCATTCACTAAAGGACCTTTTTTGCAGTGATGTAGAATTTTTAGATTTTTACTAATGTCTGTATATTTGTTGTTGGTATCAATTAGATGTTCTGCGAATTTGGAATCTATTTTTTTGGTGGCGTTTAATTTAGAAGAGGGAATGTGATCCTTCAAGTGGGTTTTGAAAGCGCGACCGGTTTGCCCTATGTATGTTTTTGGACAATCTGACAATCATCGCATGATAAACGATAGTCACCGGTGCTGTTGAATCGGGATCTATTCGTGTTTTTGGTTTCAACATTTTTTCTAAGCTGTTAGAAGTTCTGTAAGCTATTTGGTAACCCTGCTTATAGAATATGTTGTGTGCTGAGTGCTCTAAGGTTTTGTCATACTTAGTGGCAATATATTTGGGTTTTGAGTGACTGGCATTTTTTGATTTTCTTCTTATCGTTTGTTTTTTCATTATGTTATCTATAATTGAAGTGTTGTAACCATTAGAAACAGCTAAGGAGTTTATTGTGTGAACTTTTTGTTTTAAATCTTCTGGATTTATGAAAATGTGTCAATTGTCTGTGTACGAAGCTGTTGTAACCCACTAATTTGTGAGAAATGGGGTGGTTGGATGAAACGGTAATGGTGTGGTTGGTTTGTGTAGGTTTTCTGTCAATTTTGAATGTGTGTTTCCGTTCTAACTTTGTGATTGAAAGGTTTAAGAGGTTTAATCTTTGTTCTATTTCCCTAGTAAACTGTAGGTTAGGATAGATTTTGTTGAGGAAGTTCAGCGATAGGCTGGTATGCCGTGGTTTGCCGTTGAATAAGCATACAACTTCGTCCACATGCCTAAAATAATAAATTGTTTTGTTGTAATGTGTTTGCTTTCAGTCATGATTTATGTAGTTTCAATAATATTTAATAATATTTCAGCCATAATGCCTGACAACGGTGATTCCATAGCTAGACCTTGTCTTTGAATGTCAGATTTGTTGTTGAATGTGTAGTAATTGTGTGCTAAGTAAATATTAAGTAAATATATTAGTTCGTCAATCGACTCGTTTTTTAACTTCTTACCTAGTCGTAAATTGTTCTCCAGTATTGACACTGATTCAATGACTGGGATGTTGGTGTACGCAGGTTCACAATGTCGAACGAAACTTATGTGGCTCGATCTGGGATGGTAATGTTGTCTAATTTAATAATGAGGTCTTGGTTATGTATTTTCAAATATGACATATTTCCTTATTAATTTTTCTAGAGTTTTTGACAAATTTTAAGATGGCAAATTCACAAAGTTATAGGGTGATCTATGTTGTGTATTTTTGGTAAACCGATGGCGGACTTAATCATTTTGTTGAATCTCTTCTGTCATTCTGATTAGTAGGTGTTTGCTTTTTTTTAATGCTGATTTAATATTTTCGTTAAATGACTTGGTGGGGTCACTATTTATTTCATCGATATTATTGTTTTCTATGAAGTGTAATGTTTAGTTGACGTAATCATCGTTGTTCATGGTTATTAGGGCGTTTCTTTCGTCGGCCTTTGTAACCAAGGCACTGCTTTCCATCAGTTTATTTTGAATATTCTTGGCGGTGTAACTATCGCATTTGAATATACAGTTGAAATAGAAATAGACAGATTGAAATAGACATTCAAAAATGACTCCACATATACTATAAGAAGAAGTCAATCGATAAGAAACTCGATTATCTTTTGTTACGCAAACAACAGGAATGTACATCTAATTAGAAAATACAATAGTTAAAGTCAGTGGTGTAAAAACATTTCTACAGATTTATAAGTGTTACATGAAGTTTTACCTAGCAGTGAGCTACTTTAAGTAAAATAAGCTATTATATCCAAGATGCGTTTAAAAGTGGCGTTTGTTTGAAATTTCAAACCAAATTACCCAAAACTATACATTTTAATAAAAATTGTCAAGATACCTTTTTTGTAGCCCTTTTATTCTGTATCGGGTAGTGAAATTGTCAAAACAATAGTATAAAGGATAACAGCTAAGTAATGTGTAATAATTGGCTTGTTCCGGCATCTTATACTTATACCAAAAACAGTAAAAGTAACAATATTGAGGTTACGTATACAGTTATTATCTTTAACGTAACTATTATCCTTCATCCGATTTCATAATTACACAACCCGACGGGGAATTAAAAGGACTACAAAAAAGGTCTCTTCACAATTTTTGTTAAAATGTACGTTTTTGGATTTATTAAGTTTGAAATTTTCAAACAAACGCCATTTTGAAACGCATCATTGGTTATAATCGTTTATGTTACTTAAATTATATAAATACTGGGTGTAACTTTATGTCAAGTTTGACTCAATCAGTCAATCACTTTTATAGATATCAATTATTTTGTAAAAAACATACAGACATATAGACGAAAAAGCACAGTAAACCCATGTTCATGTTGTGACATTTGCTTGTCTGGATCCCAGAAACAAATCCACAAAATGGCACCAGAGAGTTAGTGGATACCATGTATATACATTGGATAACATTAATATGCAATATTTAAAACACTTTAGAATTACGAAAAGGATTGCAAACAACCATTTATCTCCAGCACCTACTTTGGAGAGCTTCCGTTAAATACATTGTAAGTATAATTTATGTTAAACTTAAATAAATCTAATTTTAAAACTAACTCTTCTTAGAACTTATACAAATACATTTAATTAATTGTCTGAATCACCTATTCAATATTTATAATGGTGTCTTGGCTGGGTTGTACGAGTTTAGACACATTCTCTCGTCGGAGGGATGTTATTGTTTTGCTTCCTAGTTACTTTTCGAACTTGTCAGGATGGCACAAATCTACTTTACTAGCTGAAGGTAAAGGCAAGAGGACCTTAAAAGTAAGTCTGGACTCTGTTTCAGACCAAAGGTTCTAACAATCTAACTAGTAATCATTTAAAAAAGAACTCCTTATTAAAGGGATACCGACTCATGCGAAATCTTCGTATGCAGGCCATTTGGTATGTTCCACGTAAAATGTTACTCCATGATTAGTATTACATGTAATTAGTTTTATACATGTAAATAGGACGTAGGGTATATATGAAAGAATATCCTGCAGCCATAAAAATCTAAATTGTTATTTTCATGTATTAATTTATCAATATTATAAACCCACATTAAAAATCCGCTTAGGTTCTGCATTTAAATCAATAGTTTTTTTAAAAATAATTCAGTTGTACAAGTTTTATGTCTATTTCAATATTAATGTCCTCTATAAGCCAACAACCCTTTATGAATGCGAATCACAAATTGCTTGCAAACTATATTTCTATTTAATGCACGAGGTTGATGGAGCGTATTGTTTGTGTGTGGTAATAGTGTGTCTAGTTAAATACAAGCCGTCCAATATAAAATACTGAAACTAAATGCAAATTAAACTACATACAGAACGCGATGCTATTGCTCAATAAGATAACAAACAAATTTTTCGATTGTTTTGAATGCAAAGTAAACTACAAATTTGTAACTTATTCCTGTATTTATATCATGATGAGATACAGATACATAATAGTGTCAACAAGAATAGTATTTCGAACCTTAAACATATATGTGTCTGTTTTTTTCATCAATGATAGTAATTGTTTGCTGAAAATGCAGTAAATGTTGATAAATACATATATTTAATTAATACATTTTTTATTAAAGAAGAATACGAAATGGAAATTTACGCTGTTGAATACATTTTAATAAATTATACAAAATAATATAAAATTACAGTATACTATTTTGGGCCGAAAAAAATGTTTGCAGTTCTTTTGAAGTTTGTCATGTTACCAAATTTGTAAATAGTTTTTACTTACTATTACATCCATAAATACACCAAGTAATGTGAAATAAAAATAATTGTAGCTTAATTGAACTCAGTTTAAATAAACATACAAAATAAATTAGTGTCCTTTTTACCAATTACTATTGCATAACTTTGAGTTTCCCTTTAATATTGAAATACAATACGAGAGCTGAGAGTATATTTTTCTTACGAATAACCAACTTGGAAATCGGTCAACACTTATTGCCGTTCGAAGGCACCTAGCTTCTGTTAAGTATGCGGCCAGGAGGTTATGTATAAACTTAGATATAAGTGTTTTCCATCTCTGCGTTTTCTGTATAGCTTTACCAAATCAATGTATACAAATTTATAGATAGATACATGCTTATCCAAATCTACGGTACACACAGATGTGACATTTTTAACATGGACGAAAGACGGACGAAAATGGGTCCAATGCACCTCGAATCCGGATCTTTGAGTAATGAGAGTTATGCTTTGTGCATTAAGTAAAGAGAATTGTGAACATAGAAGAGTATTAAATACGTATTGAAGTTTTGGCTTAGCTGCGAAAATACAAAATGTAATCTTTTACATAAATTTTGGTAAACTGCAGACAAATCTAACCCATGCTTTGTGAAAAATAAATAAAAATAAAACCATTTCAAAACACAATAGCACAAACTCGCAGTAATAAGATCCATACATTGTGCTTTATGTAAGAAGAATTTTGAGAACATAAACAAATGGAATGGGGTTTAAAATCGGGTGATTAATCTTTACGTTAGTTCCTGAAGCATGGATGAAAACTGGCGGAAAACTTAAGTTGCAGGTAGTGCTTGCCGATTCAAAACTGACCAAATGCTGCTATGCCTCGGTATGGAAAAACATTGATAAATTTGCATAAATTCACTATACTGAGTTGTCTGGACCAGGGAGCTCGTATCTGAGCATATGGAAACATTTTACCCAATATTAATTTAGTTTAACTCGTTTTTATTTAAGTGACACGACGTGTAGCTGCTAGTATGGGTATAGAGACAAAATAACAGATGTGAAATAGAAACAGATGATATTGGTGGAGAGTTTTCAAATTTTTGAATGAGTACTTAAATTATTATTACATCACTCTCTAGTACTTATTCATGTTAGTACTAACATCATTAGGTCTGCGCCTTATGTTTCCTTTTTCTTTGTAAACAAAAGGACTATTTCTCGTAGGCCCATACACTGATTCAAATTGTAAACACCTACTATTTTATGTTATATAATGGAATTGTACTTCAGAAACTATTTTTCAAATTATTCATAAGTTTCAAATCAACATTTTAACCATTTCTTAATTTTGTGTATTTATTTTTGTTAATATTATTAGTTAATTAATTGTTTTAAATACTAAGCTAGAAAAATAAAACTATCGCACAGAGATTTTTGAAGTTAAAAAGTTGAAGATTCTAAAATTAAGTTAGGAATATAATATGTCTCTTTATATATTGTTGTGCTTTTAGACAAAAACAATAAACTCATTTCATTGGTGCATTTAAAGAGTTGAAGTTATTAAGACTTATTTCAAGACTCAGCTGTTTTTCATTGCAATGTATTTCTTATTGAGGTTTGTGGTAACTTTTTAGTACCCCAAAACCCTATAAATGTTGTAAATTGAGAAAACCTATATTCCCCCGCTCCTTCGTGTCAATACCTTTAATTTGAGCCATTTCCGAGCTTTGTACGAACTTCCAAGCTCCCACAATCTTTCTCTCAAAATTCGGCTTACAAAATTGTATAATATAGATTTGTTACCTGGGGTCTTTTCAAGAAACAAAGAGGTTTTGTATTTAAAATTATAAATTCTTACAAAATGTAGTTACATTACATACTCTTACATTTATTGATACAAAGCAAATTCTGTTTAATGTTAGTAATCAAAATAACATTTTCACACAATAAAAATAATAATTTGGATATCTTAAAAAAATTATTACTGATACCTAAAAAATTAACTTTTATAAAATGCACTTGTAAAATAACTTTAAATTAAATGTAAAAACTGTACAGATAGTACTTGAAGAAACTGTGTTAAAACACATAGAATTTAAAAAAATAAAAAACAAAACTCATACAAATTATATGAAAGAAAATCCAACTTTCATTTATGCCTAATAATAAGACTAGCCCTTAAGGATAATAGTAAGATATAGTACATAGGAACTAACTATAACAATAAGACTAGCCTTTAAACATAGTAGGTACCTAACTATAATAAAACTAAATCTAAAAACACTGAACACTTCTAAGTTAAACTGTATTGGTTTACTTTATAAACAATAATTGAAATACTACCACATGTTCACAACTAAATAATCACAGTTTTTTCACAACAGGAATACAAATTTTACTAGCAATAAATCACTATATCAAATAACTATACAATCTCTTTCTTGGAAAAACAACAGCTGTCAAATGACATATGTTGTTTTTACAGAAAACAAGCAGACAAGTGGGGTTATTCCAAGTAGCGAGCCGCCGGCCGGCCGCGCGTACATGTTGCCACATTACCCGCGAAACGAAGCTCGTGTTCTAACTGTTGTATGGTAGAAACTACAATAGCTAATTTTTTCAAAAAATACTTTTGGAAATCGTAGCTTTTCAGCTACATTTCTCTCGTTTACATAACTCACCTGCCCTAAAAACCAAAATTTTTCTCGCAATGCAACTTTTTGATGTCACGAATTAAAAAGTATAAACTAGTTTGGACTTTATTCGATTTTTAAAGTGTCAAACGATTTTTATTTTCTTATTGTGAATACACCATTAGCGTCCCACACTATTAAACTATAAGTTTCTCAAATTTCAAAGATTTTCGAGCATTTTCAGCTATTGAAACCACGGTGTAAATGAATATGGAATATGAACCAGTTTGAGTTTAGTTGTAGTTTGGCTTTTGTAGCTTTATCACTGAGGATGGCGACTTTGTCGTTGAAACGCGTTTGATTTATTAAACGTATTTGTTGTGAGATTTTGTGTTATTGTTTCATTTCATCTATATTGTTTTCACAAGTCCAGCTCATTATTTACTTATAAGTATGTACTTAATACCCCTAAACATATACATAAATAATATATACATACATAAATTGTGTACATATCTATACATCTACCTAAGTAATCGTTTCCATTGTCCTACCTGAATATTTTCCAAATGAACCACTTCAATAGTTGAACTCTTGTATCAACTCCCACCTATACTTCCAGGCTGCTCGACAATACTTTGCCAATCGGTCCCAATCCCGACCATTTAAGCAATCGTAAAATTCTTCTTGCGACAGCTCAAGTTTGTTGAAAAAACCCTGCCGAACACCTTTCAAAATTGGACACTTTGCTACAAAATGGAATACGTCTTCTACTTCCGTTAAGTTACACAAAAAACATTTATAATTTTTCCCCTCTACGCAGGGTTTGTAATTTAGGTGTAATAATTCCCCCCTGCATTTTAAAATCCACTTAACTGTGGCGGTACCTACTGTAATAATTTTGAAAATATGTCTTATCACCAAGTTCCAAATTTAGATTTCTTTAAATAGTATGATAACGACCGGTTGTAGCTGCAAACAGATTATTCTGTTTGTTCTGCCTACTCATCGCTTCGACTAAAGTAAATAACTGTCCCTTCCATTCATTTACTCCTGAAAGTCCAGTATCGAAACTAATCGCATGCTCTTCTGCTAACTGCAACCATTCTTTATACCAAAATACTTTATTTTTTATAACTTGTTTTGTTAAAAAGTTTGGAAGCCTCTCTTCCGACATATTTAAAGTTTTTAACACGTAATTGACATGCACCCTAAAAGTAAATGCAAATAATTTGTCTAAACCTAACTCTAAGTATAAAACATAATTTGGAGTGTTATCTGGCAGTTGCAACAGTCGTTTAACAAACACACGTAACAACTGCTCTACCAGTTTGTATTGTTTGTATCCCCACACTTGCGCTGCGTAACACATTAACGCCCTTTGTCCCGCATTAAAGCATGCCCACTTTGATGATAACGGCACTTTTAAATTTGCTATTAAACTTTGCCACACACTGTTTATCGTGGCTTTAGCTGCTACAAGTTTTTGCTCGAAATGTCTTTCCAAAGATAAAGAAGGACTGGTGTCAATGTCACGCCTAAATACTTATAAACATTTACACATTCTATCTCCTTCCTATTATACCACCACCATTCATTGCGTGCTTGCCTACCTCCCTTTCTAAAGATCATAACTTTTGATTTGTTCAAGTGTACATTTAAATTCCACTTTCCACAATAACTCTCCAACTCCTTAATCATTTCCTGTAGCCCAATCTTTAACAATTTATTCGAAATACCGATCATTGCTAATTTATACAAAAGAGCCTCCCTTTCTACTGAATCAAACGCCGATGAAAAATCTACAAAAATAGCATATAATTTTCCTTTCTTTTGTGCCAATTTTATTTGCACTATACTTGTTAAGTTATAAATGTTATCTACTGTGGAATAACCTTTACGAAAACCGGCTTGAAATTCGTTTAATACTTTATACTGCTCTACCCATTGCATAACGCGATTTCATATAATTCCTGTAAATAATTTCGAGATCGCGTTCATGAATGAAATACCCCTGTAGTTGTTTACATCGTTGATGTCACCTTTCTTATGTAAAGGGTAAATTATTGATTGTTTAAAGGACTCTGGAACTTTACCCTCTTCAAACATTCTATTGAAAATCTTTATCAAACATTCGTGAAATTTTTGTGTACCATTCTTATAAAACTCAAATGGCACCCTATCGTGTCCCGGTGCTTTATTATTTATGATCTTTTTTATTACAAACCTAATCTCTGATGGATTCATATCCCTATCTAGTAATTCATCAATTATTCTAGGTTCCGCCCACTTGACAGGGAGTGTTATCAGCGCTGGATTCAATAATTTCTTAAAATGGCTGATTGGTCTCTCTTGAATTAGCTACAACATGTGTTCTTTGTTTGAAAAAGTTAATTGCCTCCCACAGCCCTTTAGTATCTGTTACTTGACTGAATTTTAACGTCATACTATCATTAAACTCTTTACGCTTAAGTACACAAAGTGCTTTAAAGTCCCTATTTGCTTCCAAGTATAATTTCTTACAGTATACATTATTATTTTTTCTAAATAAATTTAATACTTTAAAAACCCGCCTCCTAGCTACATAACAATGATTAACAAACCATGGCTGTTTTGGTTTCCTTAATTTCCGGCCTTTTACTGAAATTGACCCTGCTTTGTTTGTGGCTTCTTTTATACACCTTATTACGTCATCTATCATGTGAGAAGTTTCATTCGACCAATTTATCTTTTCTAAATGCATATTTAACTTATCGTTATATTGACTCGACTCCTTCACTGACCAACATAGTTTAGGCAACAAAGGCAAGACCTGCCCTTCCTTAAGTACAATACCATCCCTCGTATACAGTTTCAATTCAACCGGGAAGTGATCTGATTCCACGAGTGACCCCACTGCAAAATCCTTTACGTACTGTATACATTCCACATGTATACCGAATTGACCCATGTTCCACATTGACCCTATGTCGTTTACCGAACTGCCCATGCTTCCTACAAATGTAAACTCCCCTTCTCTGTCACTATTTGTTCTTCTATTCAAAATAATTTGCCCATAGTTTTCACAGAATTCTAAGTATTTGCGACCATTCGTACTTAACTTAGTATCTTTAGAACGCCTTTCCAAATAAACATTCGATCCACTCGGGAAAACACTATCCTGTAAAATCTGCTCGCTAGAAATTCTTACATTACAATCCCCCAAAATAATTAAATTTTTGTCAGCAAAATACTCTCCAACAACCTGGCGTAACTGTCCGAATTCATTCCCCCAAGAATTACCATTTAAATAGACAGGTAGGACATATACATTTTTATTATTATCTAACTTAATGTCTACTACTGTTAATCCCCGGCTAACAAACTTTATTTGATTTAAAAAACGTGACTTAGTTTTTATTGCTAGAATACAACCCCCTATTGCCCTACCAAACGTAGATTTGCTTTCAGCAAACCTAAATTCTAAGTGAAAATTATACAGATGTTTTTTCACTAAATCTTTCTCATTCTCTGTAATAAACGACTCTAATAAAATTACTACATCAAAATTTTCTAAGTAACTAATTATACTCTCATTTTGTTTTATCTTACTCCTAAACCCACATATATTATAAGAAATAATTTGTATACAGTCACTATCGTCCTTATCACTTACTACAGTGTTATTTCCGTGTTTGGTGTGTTGGCAAATTCCTCACTTAGACGTATCCAATGCTTGCTGATCAGGTGACTTGCTGGCTCTGGCTGGCGAAGTTAAATTGCCTTCTTCCGACTCCAATCCTTTCAAAAACCCACTGAAATCCAGTCCAAACAATTCCTTCAGCTTTACTCCTCCCTCTTCTTTCCCTGTTATGAGCCGACCATCCATCCACGAAAAGAGATATCCTTCAACACTTAGTTTATCGAATATCAATGGCATGCGTCTTCTTCCAGCAGTTTTTTCTATTTCCTGCCTAACCATAATTAACTATTTCCTTTTCTCTCTTACTTCCTTCGTAAAATCACGATGTACGACGAACCCCGTCCCCTTTAATCTTTTTGCATGACTCATAATCCAATTCACATCTCTGTTCTCTGGAATATGAGCGATAATTACCGCGTCTTGTTTACGAGCGCCTAGCGGATGAGCTCTGTTAATCCATACGTTTTCATTTATATTCATAACATTTGCACAGAAGTCCCGCACAATTTTACAACAATCGTCACCATTATTATATTTTAATCCCTTGAATATTAAATTATTCCTTCTCGGACGACCTTCCAAATCATTCAATCGTTCGAATATTAATTTATCCCGATTTCGTAGTCTCTCAATTTCAGTTTTTAACTTTACATTTTCCGCTTTTAAACAATTAACTTCTTTTATAATTAACTCCATGTCTTTTTTTGTCGCTAATGCACTTAATTTTTCGTCCAATAATAAACTTAAAGCACTCATGGGATCACCTTGGTCTAAATTAACAGTCTTATTTTCGCCCATTTTAGGTTTTTTATCAGATTGTCCACCACTGTTTTCACTCTCTGACGAACCCCTTTGACGTTTTTGTACTTTTGCGGGAAAATAATCCGCAACAGTTTTTTTTCATCTATTTGGGGCAATATACGCATGATATTTTTAGTTTACAATGTTGGCTATTCTGCCGGCGCACTATCTATGTAAAATTATCGTAACTTATCTGATTACGGTTGCCTACCTTCAGGGACCATACCTTGATAGCGTTTGTCCACAAATCCAAACCTGCACTTCAACCGCTGCAAGACCGAAACTTCACTGATTTGTACACACACAATTATTTATCCTTTCATAAAACTTTCTCACACCTAAACACTGATATTAACATAAATCACTGGACTTAATTTCAACCAACTCCTTTTACAAATTACAACTGAATTTATAATAACTTTACAGAGACTACAGTACGTGTTGTTCACCATTTGTAATCAGTGCTACCCTATTGTTCACGAATATAAAATGCAAGTTAGTGCCTAGTGCCCAACTTAAGTACTTTTGCATCATATGGTTCCATGTTGCTTCACGTTCATTACGGGACAGATGTAAGAATACTTCTTTAGAAAAGGTATTTATTTAAAGTTTCTTTATGGTAAACCTTTGTTAAAATTAACACTAAGCTTACGTTTTAATTAGAAACTCGACATTCAAGGAAAACTATTGTATATTTGTAATACTCGGAAGATATTTACAAAACATTTCATTAATTCACAATTTTACATAAATGTATTTTGTTTTGTGTTTAAATAGATTTTACACCAAGGCAAAAATGTAAATTTTTGTATTTTTAAAATTAATGTAGACTTGAAATAACTGAACTTAAAACATTCAGCGTTCACCCAAATTTCCTATCCAGGAAATTAATTTCCGCAGGAGGTTTCACAATGTGATTGTGTATTAGGATCATAGCCGTTGGAGTCAGGATTACTTTAATTATTCTTTAATTTCTTCTTCCTTGTGTAGCTTGTGTTTTATTGTTGAACTTTAGTAGTTCTGATCATTTACAAACAAATTCCTTCCTTCAGATTAAAATCATTGTAAATAGTTTCAATTGACTGTGCAAATTAAGATGAATATAATTATACTGTGAGTTCTGGGATTTCAGTACAATACTTACAAAATGAATTTAATTTGTGCAGTCTATATGTATTTTGTTAAACTATCTTTAAAACAATAAATAAATCACTCTCTTACGTAGTTTATTTTTAAGAAAGCTTAATATTGTATAATAAGAATACATATTAATATATTAAATACCTTTTTGTATTCAATTGTTATAATTAATTTTGTTTTTGGCGGCTAGGGTAAAATGTTTATATTGCCCACTGGTTTCACATAGTACCTTGTAGTTTACTATTTTTCTTTAAAAAATAACCAAATTAGGTTGATTTTATAGATTTTGTAATATTTGTGAGTTCAAATTAGAAAAATAATTTAAACTCCAATTATTAAAGTTGTGTAAGCATATCTGTATAATTTCCCGTATAATGATTTCAAATAGTATATTGCAATAAATAAACATAAACCAAAAGTGTACAAAAATACATTTTTGTATTTTTCTAAAAAAATAAGCATGGTATATATTTTTACTTAATCAGAAAAAGAGTGAACGAAGACAAATTATTTATTCCATTCACTGTCCTGCCATTACAACTCCTCAGGTAATGTCACATCTAAAATAAGTGGATTATAAAAATCTTGGCGTACATGAAATTTAGTCTGCAACCTACAGAATAACCGTTTAGAAAATAATCTATATATATTATAATCCAAAATCCACTCACTCACTCACTCACTGATTGACTGACTGATCAAAGTATCTAAAAAATAATACCACCTAGGAACTTGAAATTTGGAATTGCTCATAGGCACTAGAGGCGCACTAAGAAAGGATTTTTAAATATTTGACTTGTAAGGGTTGAAAAAACTCCTAAAACTGTAAATATTGTTTGTTATATATCTCAAAAACCCTAACTCCTAGGAAAGTGAAATTTGGTAAACTCATTTTTCATACGGGCTAGAGGCCACTAAGAAAGGATTTTTTTTTTAATATTTTGCTTGTAAGGGTTAAAACAAGCCTTTAAACAAGAAGTATTGTTTGTTATATATCTCAAAAACCCTACCGCCTAGGAACGTGAAATTTGGTACACGTATTTGTCATAGGGAGCTAGAGGCGCACTAAGAAACAATTTTTAAATATTTTTTCCTGTAAGGGTTGAAAGAACACATAACAAATAAATATTGTTTGTTATACATCTCAAAAACCCTACCGCCTAGGAACGTGACATTTGGTACTCGCATTTTACATACGGGCTAGAGGCTCATTAAGACAGGATTTTAAAATATGTGACTTTTAAGGATTGAAACAACTCCTAAAACAATAAGTATGTTTGTTATAATTTCCTTAAAGCTAGAAAACACAAAATTTTTACATTCATTTTTACATAATACATGTAAAAAATAAACCAGTTTTACATTTTGTCACGTTCTGCTAAGGGGTGAAATGCTGCTAGGAGTAACAACCCCTAAAGTTATAAATATTAATTAAATATGACTTAGGAAATTTGGTACACTTATTGTTCATATTTGCTAGAGGCGAACTAAGAAAATATTTCGCCTTTAAGGGTTGAAACAACCCCTAAAACAATAAACATTGTTTGTTATTCTTTCTTTAAAGCTAGAAAGCTGACATTTTGTACATTTATTTCTTACAAGATACATATAAAAAATAAACCAGTTTTACGTTTTATCACGTTATGCTAAGGGGTGAAATTTAGTAACAACCCCTAAATATATAAATAATAATTTAAATAATTTAATACCGCCAAGGAACGTGAAATACTTGGTACGCAAATTGCTCATAGGTGCTAGAAGGGCCCTAAGATAGGACATTTACATATTTGGGCTTTAATGGTTGAAACATCCCCTAAAACAATAAATGTTGTTTGTTTACCTTCCTTAAAGCTGAAATTTTGTACATTTATTTCTTACAAAACATATATAAAAAGTAAATGAGTTTTATATTTTGTTACGTGCTGCTATAGGTTGTGAAAATGTGATAACAACCCCTAAAAACAATAAATATTTATTTTTATACTTTCCTTAAAGCTAGAGAGCTGAAATGTTTTACATTTATTTCTTACAAAATACATATAAAAAATAAACCGGTTTTACATTTTGTTACGTGCTGCTAAGGATTGAAAATGTAATAAAAATCCCTAAAAACAATAAATATTAATTGATATTCTTTAGCCGGATGTTAGCCGGATGTTCCTCACCACAGTGATTACATTTTGGTTTGTCTGCTGCGACTTTCTTACATTCTGTTGTTAGATAATGTTCTGCACATTTAACACACCTTGGCTCTTTCCCAAGAATTTGCGTGCATGCCCATATGCTTGACACTGTTTACAGTGCGGGATTAACTTCGATCTTCTAAGTGGTTCGATTGTCACTTTCGAACCCATGATCTTGTCAGTAGCATAAACTTTGTTGATGTCAGTTCAAGAATTAAAGTTTACTTCAAACATGTCCAACGGTTCCTTGGTCTTCCATTTGAGCTTGTTCACTGCACTTGTTGCTTCTAAGCCTTTACTATTAAGATAAGAGACTATATCTTCTGGATCACACGAGTGATGCAGGTTTTTAATAATAACTCTCACATGCATATTCTGTTTGTCCTCATAAGTATGCCATGGAAATTTGTGTTCTGATAGTATTTTAGTGGCTCTTCTGTAGATATCACTATCAGTAAAATTCATTTTAAATATTCCTTTATTAATAAGTTTTACGGTAAAATCAGTTTCTACTACAGAAGAGACCAGGCTATGAAAAGCTGAATATTCCTTTATATCACTGACAACAATAGGGTGTGGCCTATGTGGTTTATGAGATTACGATCAGTAGCGCTATTACAGCTATTCTAAGGCATAGCTTTCCGAGGTGGCGGTTTTGATATTTCACTCCTGCTTTTTACTCCTGCTTTTTTTTACACGGATCCACTCAGTTTCTCTTGCCAGATCATCTATTTCATAAGTCATATCATCATATTTAACATTATTTTGTTGCAATGGCATAATTAATTCCTTCAACTCTTTTATTTCATTTTGTGCAGCTTTAAGTTGGACTTTCAAATTTTCAATCTTTGCAAGTGATTCCTTGTCCTGATCATTAACATCATCCAGCTTATCAGAACTCTCTTTAGAGACATTTGTTTCCATTTCTTCATTTAATGGTTGAATATTTTCTGTTGGTGGAGATATTAAAAGAACTGAGCTTTTCTTGAAAGGATTTTCTCTGTATTTTCTTTTGTGTTTTTGTTTGTATCTATGATTACTATTTCCTTAGTGTTAGTGTTAGAGTTAGTATTACTGCGGTCGCTTGCTGACGACGCCTCGGAGCCCACTTTCTCACTCCTGACAGACGCCAGTACTAGGGAACCGACTCCCTGCACCCTAGAAAATTTCTTTTTTTCTTTTTCCATATTTGGTTTATTTTCGGGGTACCTTCCCCTATCTGGTTTTTGGTCCGCCCCGGGTATTTGATTACCCCGGTACCACTCATATCTGAGAGGCGTTCCCCTATCTGCCACCTGGGGAGGCGTCCGGTATGGGACTAGCATTCCACAAGGAATAATTATTTTATATTGAAATAAAATGTTTAATTTTTTCTAGCTGGCATAATTACCTGGGAACAAGTGATTTACTATATTATCTTAAAATAACAATATGTACATAAACGTAATGGATAAGGATGTAAATATTCCAGTATCAAACAACAGTACTCCGGGAATGGCGGCGCAGCACCGCCTCGCGCTCATTTAAAAACGACTTCATAATGATGTAATCATTTTATCACAAATCGGTGAATTGAAAAGTTTAGATCAACTCATTGGCTACAACTTTCCCACTGGAAGTTTGTAACCCCAAAATAAAAAATGTCTTAGCTTAGTAACTTTTCCATGTCAGTTTGTGATAATTCCCAAATATTTTCAATTATTAAAATTCAAAATACTTGTTAAAATAAAAGTAATTTTACTGTTAGAATCCGTACTTTATATATTATGAATAATATGCAAGTTTTTTTTCTGAAGCTTTCTGTTGTGTAAACGACAGCGCGCACAAGGAGTCCGCTGCTGTAGTTTTCGCAGTTGACATCGCAGTGACGTCAGAGTGAGACTGGCAGCACAGTGTCGAGATCAAAGAAACGTTATAGCCCTTGTTATAGAGCCCTGGGCACTCGTATCACAGGTTGGGAACCGCTGTGCTAGACTAATGACGTCAGGTAAGCCGAAAACCTATAACTGTGTTGGAGTTTCCAATTCAAACAGGTGATCACGCTAACCACTAAACATCCTGATTTCCAGAACTGAAATAATTCTTTTAGAGATACTGATACATATAACAAACTGTTTAAAGTTTTCGAACAAAACCCAATGAAGCAATAGAAAATACTTAATCACAAAATATAGGATATTATACTGTCACTATCTTCGTTTGCGACAATTTTACTACTTCTGTGGCCGTTGTTACAATTGTCTTTGAACCTCAACTATATTTCTGCTGCCTCATGAAATATTAAAATATTAATTTGAACAACACAGCTGCCTTGCATGGACACTTTGGTTTAATGATGTGCTCGCTTATCCTCAGACGGGCGAAGAATAGGTGTTGCGGTAGAATATGTAATTATTTTAGTGTGAAAATTAAGTGATTATAATCAATCATTAAACTCACTTGAGCGAGTGTGACTATGAAAAGTAATAAAATTTTTAGTAGCTGATTCACCGAGTATAGAACACTCCTAGATACTTACAAGCAAGAATAGTAATTAGAACTCTAAACAGTTTATAATGGTTGATTGCCCTTCATACCTTGATACGTCAGTGAAGTTTTGTGGAAGGGGTAGCAGTCATTTAGATTCCACTCCAAATTATAGTCTGCTGTCTGGCCTGATGCACTAACAACACACATTATATAACACGACACAAAAATTACACTTATTATTAAGGGCGTGAAAAATAGTTCAAACAATATAAAGTAATTGACATGAGGCGACACTTTAGGCTTATTATTAATTTGTCTGTATTTACTAAAATTGTCCCTAATAGGCCTACACGGTTAGAAGTGTGCAAACCTTCGTAACAATTAGAGAGGTTCGGAGATACTTGATTTTGGCTAAAAATGGATTTCAGTTATGCGTTGCACATGTCCAACAACACCGAAGGCTTAAGGTAGACTGACTTATTTTAGGGTGGGGGGCATTGACGGTAACGACCTATGCGCGTCTGTCACACAGACCGGAAACGGTTTAAATTGACAGAAAATCCAACTAAGGAATGTGTCCAATAGGCGATAATGCTGTGAGGTAGTGACTTATAAGTTGTGGTTGGCGTTCTTAATCCAAGAGAACTTGTCTTATTGAGCAAAGGGTATAGTTGTAGGAGTCTAATTGTTGCTCTTTGAATGTATGAATGTATGTATGTGAAGTGACCACGTCAGTTTCGAGGATTACCCCCAGGTATTTAACTTGAGATTTCGCCGGGAGAGTATAAATGCACTTAGACACATTCACCTTTACTTTCCGAGCCCTAAGACTTGGTTTAAGGGTGTTGAGTGAATTTTGTATCAGGTGTGGTCTCCATGACCGTCCGGATATCACGGTGTCGTCCGCATATATGGCCACATTGGTGTTATATTTTACGATGTCTATGATGTACATGCAGAATCAAACTCCTGTGGGACGCTCACTTTAATATTGTAAGGAGAGTGGATTTTATCTGGCTACACCATCCTAAATTTATGATCTGACAAGTATGACCTAGTCTGTCTGGCAACTCGCATAGAAAATTGTATTGTCTTAGTGTCCACTATGCCATATTCTTTCGAAATAATTTTCAGTATTCAGGAAGTCAGACACGGTTGCAAGGTTCTGATTGAAACCCTTTGTGACTTGTACAACGTATCTAAGTAATTTCAGAGTTGTTAAGTGTTTTGACCTGAATCAAACTGTTCAGACATTGAGATTGTGTATCAGAACATTGTGTATCAGTATCCAAGTCA
>JAGFPH010000158.1:690139-740786 GCA_018207615.1 Philaenus spumarius | reverse complement strand
AAAGGATTAGATTGACATACTAAAGAAGGTAAAAAATAATTACTTAATTAATTAATACACTAATCCGTAGGCTACAGCATGGAATTTAAACTATGTAGAAGTTTAAGAATAGTGGTATATTTTAGCTTTACTTGATTCTTTAAATAGGCCTAGACCTCTCGGTTTATGTTCCCTCAGTTGTTAGTCACTTGATAACGGGAGTTAATTTATATTCCCGAAACTTCGTGTATTGATGTTTTAATACATAAAAGATGGCAAATGTTTGAATAATAATAAAATTGAACTTCCATCATTAATAAATGATAACTTCAAACTGAGAAAAAACTTTTTGTTTCAGAAAGGAGAAACTTCTTGTCCTGCAGAACGTACATTAACCAATAAAAAGGGTTAAAGAAATACAAACAACCCTTTAACCTTTAACTTGGATTACTGCTTACGCTTTCAACTGTTCACTGCATTCATTATTAGCGTTCCAAAAAGCCTCATCCTTTAATCCAAGATTAAACATGAATATAAGTCCTCCATGCATACCTGTAATATAAACAAAATTAAAATTTTTTAAATTTTACTTATCAATAATAACACCAGCCCCGTCTCATGCGCTGATTCGCAAAACACCCGCTTGGAGCGGAAACATCAGCTTTGCGAGTTTACACCTTGTACCCTCACATTGTGGACTGCTTCGCTTCGATAACAGTGGACAACTCATGTTGTATGGTAATTTTATGGTACTTTATGCAGATTTTAGGGATCCAGACGGGCTACAAGGACGTGTAAAAAATAACAAAATGTTGAGGTTAATCTCCTTTTTTTAGATAAAACCCCAACAAGTTTCCTTTTAGTACGAAAAATATAAAATTTGTTTACTTCCGGTCAATAAACGAGGTAACGAACTCATCCAAGCGACTTAGAAAACTAACGCGTGTTTTTGGACCAAATTTGGACCAAATCGGACGAAAATTACAGCCGTTAGAGTGCGAACACATATAAACATACACATACATATTTATATACATAAAATGTTTAATGTCTCGTGTTATGGGGACGATGATCGGTACTCATTGACCACTCCCGACCTTACAACCATAAGAGTCACTGAAATAGCTCATATTTCCTATGGAAATTCCCTAATAAAAACTTAATACACAAAGAATCAGTTAAACAACGTTTACGCAATTCTGATAGAATAAATAATAGAACAGATAATTCAAGATAACGATACAATTTTCTTAAAAATTATATTTTTCAAATGTTTTAAATCATACATATTTTTATACAGATTACGTCGAGAGTTAGTTTAAAATTCATAAACTTTAATTAGGACTTATTTTTTATTATTAACAATAATTTCCTAATGTTGCAGAAGGATTGTTTAATAATCTCGAATTTAGTAAATTGTGAAACACGATTAAAAAGACATTGTATTTGTTTCTTACTCAGTATATTAAAAATTGTGGTTACTAACTGTACGGTGCAATTTATGAATTTATATTTAATGACACCATTAGCCATAATGGAATAAATTTACCTATACAAATATTTGAAATTGAAAACATTTTGAAGAGGTGAAACGAATAGTTTTCTAAGTATGTTTAAAATGAATAACTATCTTAGTAACAAATCGTTTTATTGAATATAGTATATTGTGTGTAAGAAAAGATCTTCAGAAACAAGCTATTAAAATGTTGTCAGTAAACTAGGGCCAATGTTGATCCTTCAAAAGAAACATTGTTGTTAGCTAGGCGCACAAATATAATTTGACTACGAAAGTTATGTGGTACGTAGTTTTATTCAGTTACACTTTTTACCATTATAAATATGCTTTACTTCGTATAAAAGACGGATGATGCTTGCATAAATCGCAGGTCAATGTTTGTAAGATGAAAGAGGCCACGTTTGACAGAATCCACGTACTCGAGAAATGACAGGACCTGAGGAGTTCTACGGTCAGTACTGTGAATGGAATACTTAATTTTACTCCTCTTACTCCTCTCGCGTTTTCCTGGGCTACGTTAAGTGAAAATATATATAGAATAAATTTAGTATAGGTAGATGTATTTAAATGTTTACATATTTAAATTATTCTTAGTTGAAATATCAAAGTATACTGAAATATATTATTTATTCTCAAAATATTGCATTGTTTGATAAATACAAATACAGAACACATTGACAATCTCAATTCGTTATACTGGCGAAACAGTTAAATAATCTGGCCTTAGTGGGGTCGTTATACAATCTATGCAAATTTGTTATATTTTAAGGACGGTTGCAAATAATTGTGATGTGTTCAGTGCTATTAAACAGGCCCCCACATCATTCCGTGGGCCCCGTTGATAAAATTTACGAAGGGCCCCCCCTCTTACTACCAAAAAAAGAAATTAATTACTATGAGTATATTAATAGCTTGGCTAAAGCATATTGAATATGGATTGGTGCATTTGTATTATTATTATATCTGTGTTCTGGTACGTTGAGAACACATCATAATTTTATCATTGAGACATTGAGAAGCAGAAGATACAACCTTTAGGTAAAAATGAAATAAGAAAAGCAAATACATGTTTATAAAGAAAAACAATTAATGAAGGACAATCTAATAAGTATTTCACAAAAAATGGTCTTACTAATAGCTTACTAAAATCAACTTAAATTCAAAACTAAAAACCATGTACACATAAATGAAAGTTATATGTTGCATTTTAGTGTTTCTAAGTTCTGATAATTTATTGAAAGAATGAAAGCTACATTTGTATGGCTTTGATCATTGAGAATTTTACAATTACATCACTGAAGTCAAGGCTTGATGCAAGACGGTGTCCGATAGCTAACACTCCAAGTGAATTAAGACGTTATTGAGTCATTGATAAACGTTGCCATGTTTTCAATACTTTGCCCAGCTGACTAAATGCTCTTTCTGCACATGCAACAGAAACTGGTATCGTTCAAAAGATTTTTAATACAATACAAACATTTATGAATATTGGTTCTAACTGTTTGGATTGCATTCAACAACTCTAACGGGTTACTTGAAATGTTTTTTTGGTCAACTTGAAACACAGAGCTGAATATATGTTTCAGATGTATAATTGTACTGACAGATCATTCTTATAAGTTTTAACTAATTTTAACTAAGTCCAATTAATCAATTTATATTACTCTGATGTAATGTAATATTTCATTGATACACAAAAATCTAGTTCTAGTGATTTAATTATTGTTTTCTTGCTATGATTTATTAAAAGTTTTCTACTTTTTAATTTTTTCCCCCGTCCTTGCGGGCCCCTTGGTCACGGGTCCCGTTGCCGCAGCAACGGTAGCACCGGCCATGTGGTTGCCCTGCCATTAAACATTGATCTTTTATAAAAACAAATTTATTAAAACTAAAAACTTGTACAAACTTTATTCATCCTTTTAATAATGTAATATCAATGAAACTTGAATGCTAATTATTATAATAACGGTTAAAATGGAGTCCTCAACAAAACAGTTGTTTTTGTTCCTCAACAAAAATGGAGTCAACCGTACTTCATAGATGACGTGGACTAGACTGCAAAAGTAACTTAATGCTAAAAACGATCTAGTTTTGCCGTTAATACATATTTTACGAATCCAACGCTATGCAGTGACAGCTTCTGTTTTATCTCTTAAATAATAAAAAATAGGTCGTCGTCACATCCAAACTTTGCAAAAAATAATTTCGATACAGTTAAGTATTTCCCCTTTATTATACGGAAATATAAAAAAAAAGAAATAGATGCAATTAAATATTTTCTCATCTATACTAATGATTTATTTTACTTTGATGTATTCTTAAGATATTACACAATTTAAAAACTTGTAAAATTATTATTAAAATCTGTTTTTTTTAAATTTAATTTAAAGTAAAAAAATGTTAGGCCTAATCCTATATTCTTTAAAGTTTTATTTCAGACATTGGGAAATTCTTTATTATTTTAAGATTTTAATGATATTGGTTTCACATTGTTTAAATTTAAAAAGGCAATTTAATTTGTCTCTCTCTTTCTATGTACATATACTAGCTGGCCAAATCCGTGTTTGCGCGGTTAGACAAATTTAATTGTATATTTAAAAAAATATCAATATATTATACTATGTATTTCTTATGAGGATTTTTAGTAAATTTAACCCCCCCCCCCCCTAAAACTTCGAATTTATTGAAAACTTTTCTTAGCGAGCACCTAGGGCTCTAGAGGAAGCTACATACAAAATTTCATTCCTATCCGTTCTGTGGTTTTTGAGATTTCGTGATGAATGATTCAGTGGGATTTGGATTTCATTTATATAGATATATATAAAAAAACTCGTAAAAATATCAAATTTAGTTTAGTAACTAATACTGTTTTCAAATGCACCTTAAAATTATACTTTCATGGAATAGCACTATAGAAACTTGGCAAATGAAAAGAATATTATAAAACACTTCTATCTTGCTTTTATATCTTTTAGATTTAGTTGTTTATTTTATACTTATTCTTTAGTAATTAGTATACTAGTAAAACATTAGTTTCATACAAACGACTTATTGGAGCATAATAACAAAAAAGTTAAATAATATTAAAGATCTGTTTTAAACTATAAGTTGACAAAAACAACTTAAAATTTTGCAAAAGGAAAATGAAACGCCAAAACGGGGGTTTTCTTCAAATTAATAGAAAGTACTTTATTAAAGTAAAAAACAATCTCTTTGTCACATCCAGTTCCCCAATTAAAATAGGCCTAGTTCAGTATTTAAGATCTGCAGTAGATACATTCCCTATATGGACACATTAAACATTTCCATTCTTTACTTTTGTAATATTTAGTTTAGGCGTTTAGACTACTGAATTTCCTTTTTGGATGAACTAATAAAAAATAAAAACATTGATTTTGTATAGAAAAATATTGAAGAAGAGAAAACCTATCATTAATTTTTATGATTCAGAAAAATAAAGGAATATTTATTTTAATTCACTCTTAAAAATGTATATTTAGAAGTAACTATTTGCGGAAGAATTTCTGTGTTTTAAGATTTTTCAGAATAAATATTGTTTGGATATGAACTAAGTAAGTTTTCATAAGACTCTGTTTAAAACTTAAGAGCAACGTATAACGTCTGCGAAATATCTTTAACAGCAGTTATCCCCAGCTTCGCTCGCAGGAATTAATATATAAATGAAAGAAATATCGGGTAAATTTTTAGCCTTACCAAAACACGATTTCAGATCCGCGTTCTCTAAAATGCATGAGGTTTGTAAAATAAATTTATGTTATCTCCGTTAAGCATACATACATGATAACCTATTGGCTAGTAAGCACTAAACATTACTTTCTTCTTCAGTTTGTTACTTACAAGTCCTAAACAAATGTTAACACTAAAAGTCAGGGTTTGAGGTGCATTTCACATAATATAAAAGATCATTACACCTAACACATTGGATTCGAAAAATATTTGATCACTTATACTTAAATAATAGAAATACAATTATCTTATCGTTCTTATATATAACTTAAGAGTAATATGTGCCAAGTTTTAGGTTTCTTGCTTCATAGCAAATGTCAGAATTATTATACATTTTCATAGTAGCCAAAAACAAGTGATTTCAGTTACTAAGATCAATTAGTACAAAAGAACAATTAATTAAGAAAATTTTGTAAAAAATGTTAGCTCTCTAGCTTGTGGGAGGATAGTGGAATTTATATTTTGTACAGGGGTAGTTACTTCATTTCAACCTCTTATATTGTAGTGACCGAAATTCGATGTGTTTAATTTTTATATTTACCACCTATGGAATAAATGTACAAAATTTAAGTTCTATGGCTTCAATGGAAGTAATAATAATTAATAAATATTTATTGTTTCATGGGTTGGTATACCGTTAAAACGAATAATGAAAATGCGATGGCTCTGATATTTTTGAATCATATAAGACACCATTGTAACAAATTCCAGCTTTCAATCTCATGGGTATCTCAGCTTTTTTCGTGTATTGTTTTGGAGTAGTTACCCTATTTTAACCCCTTAAATATAATTAAAGCTAAGTAATAATTTTTACGGCGTAAGCTCCTTCTAGTGCTAATTAATTATTATTGCCAAATTTGGTCCGGATCCGTCAAATGTATATTTGGGCTTGTACAGCGAACACTCATATCTATATAATAAAAATGAATGGCTGTTCCTTTATAAGCGCATCACTTGAGAACGGTTGGACCAATTTGGCTATTTTTTGTTTTAAAATGTTCGTAATCGTCCGAACTAGGTTTTTATATAAAGAAAAATTTGAAAAGTTTCCCTAAAAAGTTTAAAATTTGGAAAAACTAAACAGCCTCTTTTTGTATGGACTCAAGACCATAGTGCACAAAAACAGCTGTTCGTATAAAACGCTTAGCCACACGTCATGTTTCTTTACATTCATTACTATAGCAACTTTACTCAGCATTTATAATCAGTTTATTATTCTTCAAAACCAACAGCTTTTTTGATTGACCAACTTAAAGCAAACAAAAACATAAATCAACTAAAAATGCTTACTATATTTCAATTCAACTCAAACATTGGTTGTTACATAATATGTACAAAACAGTTGTGTTGGATCAAAAACTGACATGATTTTAGGTTGGGCCTACAGTGAACCAAAACACGTTTATTTGCAACCAATTTAGAATCAGGTTTTTTACAGTTCTTCACAACAGAACTATCAGTTTTTTTTAGATTAGGTAAAAGCAAACAAAAGGTTTACTGTATTATCTATAAAGTATTATCTATAACAAACTATAAATCTAAATTTGCGTAGTTTCTAAAGTGGCATAAAACACAATTTGTAATTTGATTACTTAAGTCAATGTAATGAAATGGAAAACGACCCTTTATTAAATCAATCAATAGCGAAGCATTGCTGGGTCCACTAGTTTATTATGAATTGGGCCGTACAAATATGTGGATACGTATAATTTTAAACTACAGATTCATTGATGATTCATTCACTGCAGTGAATGATGATTAAACTACATCATTCACATTGTGTGTACCGATTATTTCAAATTTGTTTAAACAAATTGATCCCAACAAGTTTATTTGTATACAGTCAGAAGGAATACATTAAAGTATACCTGGTTACAAATTTAATATGCAAATAGATTTCCTGCAGATATTAACTTCCTGCTTGCGAAATGCGGGTAAAACTAAAAGCTATCCATTTAGTAATATCAAGTTTATATAATCTAAACAAAAGGCTAAAAGAGTTAACAGTATTACATAATCATTGATAAAAGATATTGTTAAGTTTTATTTGAGATAAAATTTATTTGTTTGAATAGAATAAAGTAGATAATAATAATTAATAACTTGTCTCGTTCGCATAAAATGGTCTACGTATGACTTCATTTAGGTTAGATAGGTTCTATTGGGTTTATCCAGAAGTCTGATTTTTATATTATTCCCAGTTTCTTATGTGGACCAACTGCTAAGCCTACCAATCAATATCATAAAAAATGAGAATATTAAACCTACCGGTTAGGTTGTCCTCTTTAATATTAAACATCCAGAAAAGTCATTAGCTACTAGCCTTCTTACTGAAGTTACAATTAATTCTATCGCTACCTTAAAAAAAATTATAAATATAATCAGGAACTTTCACCTCAGCTAAATTCAGGTTTTGACAACATTTACAAAAAACATAGAAACAAAGAGTTGGAAGTAAATAAATAAAAAAAGTAAACAAATTTGCTTAACTGGAATATAATAATTGTAGAGTCTAAAACAATTATGCAAAATTTGGTAAAAAATGATAATGTTTTAAGTTACATTTTTAATCTTTCCATCTAGGTTTCAAGAAAAAATTATCTTATCTGAAGGAATACATTCGTCTATCAGTATAATACAATAAGTAAGTGTGTTGGATTTCACTAGCGGGATGGAATCGGTTGTTCTAAAGTTGCTGAGCAGTTCAAGTAGTGTGACCAACACCTAACTGAATAAAACTAAATTATACAAATTTAACGTAAACAAAAATGAACTAAAGGCATTTATAAATTAAAACGGGTAGAATCTGCGGAAATCTAAACAAGCGGATAAAATTAATGCAACTGATGTTTTAGACGCAGACATCTATGAAAGTATACAATAACTCACTTGAGTGTGATTATGTCCAAGTTAAGAAATACATTTTCTCAGGACGACGGCTTGCCAGTGGGTAGTCAACTTAATCTTATTTTTCCAATATTTTTATGGCGGAATTTGAGAGGAAAATAAAATTATTGATTCATCCAAATTCAAACTGCAAATTGAATGATTGGCATAAAAACACTCGCTGAGCTAAGATGATATTACCCAGAGTCTAATACTACAGACAGGCCTATAATGCTTGTGATTAAAATTGCAAAAAAATTACAATTATTACCAAAGCTTCTTTGCTAGCACAATAATTTAGCTTTCTTAACAGATAAGTTACACAAGACAAATGCGTACAAAGATTTAATATAAGGGTTGCCAAGTAAGTCTGTAATAGCATATTCCTACTAGCTTCAGTACTCTTTAATTATTTTTTAAAAGAGCATTATTGAGAGGAAAATATGTTCTCGGTTTTATCATGTCCTGCTCTTGGGGTTATATACAAAAACTTAATTGCAAGTTTGCCTGTCTGTAATATATATATACTAATTAAAAGGGCACATATTAAAAACAAAACACATTTTAACACCAGAACTTACTTTGAGAACTGCTGTTCAAATCAATTTGAGATTCCCATTTACAAGCTGTAATAAATTATATATATATATGGTTTTTATAAGTTTAAGAGAATGATAATATAAATAAATAAATTGTTAATGCAATTTGAAAAATTCTATTAGAAATATACTTGACTTTTACAATTAATATTATTATATAAACTTAATGTTTATTTATAATTACTTTAATTATACAATTGTTGCTACTTAGATTGTGTTTACTTACTTAGTTTGTTTTAATTACTTTCTACCACACGTGACATCTCATACATTCTAAATCATGCATAATCGAGTTTGATTCGATAAAATATCTTGAGGCAGCAAAGACTCTTCATAGAATTCAGAACCAACATAATTAGCTATTTATAGAGTTGGCTAGTTTTTCTACAATACATAGACTATATGAAGATTTCAAAAAATTCAAATATTTCCACTTTCACTGAGTCTAATGTCAAATTTAACAGCTAATGTGAAATATTTATGAGTTTTTGTAAAGGTAATTAAAAAAGACTTTCAAGGTTTTCCAAAAAAAATCTAGCATTATAGTCCGATATACACTAAACTGACAAGATGATAAGGACAGATTCAGGTAATCTTATTGCTGTAACCTCACATACTCAATTAAAACTGAAGCTATATACTACATATATTGCTGAACCTCCATTTTGTGATGTTCAGCTTTCCTACAGTATTAGTCCAGTCAATAAAGGTTTTTGTCGCAACTAACTAAGGGAAAGCTGAATTTTTTATATGTGATAGACAAGGGTGATAGATAAGGATGACATGTGTATTTTCTCAAAAGTTCCCATCTCTCCCCCTGTGCTTCCCCCCCCCCCACCTTGAAGCGTACAAATGCAGAGTTTCACTGATTGCTTACAAGTTCGTTAATACTCATCGTAGCGAATATTTTTTTGTACACTTGTTCCTTAATACACATTTAACATATTTTGTTCTTATATATTTTTCGTTAAAGATAATATTAAGGGAGCTATTAAACAACAAATACCAAAAAATGGTTTCTCAAAGCATATCAATTTACTTTATTAACTATAATTTTTAAATTATTTAAAATACACAAAAATGCTACAAATAAAACTTGTAGTATGTATCTTTAGCTTTAATATTATGTGGATAATTACTTGTTTAAATTTATCGCTTGCTCTTGGGACGTCGTCAAAAATAGCGCTTGCACGCCGCTCCAGTGGTCCGATGCAGGTTTTATAACCGCTTCGCATGGATATATGTAGGCATACAATGGAGGTTGCAATATTATTTTAGAAAATGTGTGTACTTGCATACTGTTTTATATAATGTAATGTAAGTTTAGGTTTAGATTGTAAGTATATTAGGTGGTTTTTTTATTACATTTTTTATTTATATATATATAATTTATTGCTTATCACTTTAATTCAAATAATTTCAATAACAAATGTATTGTAAGTTTAATACTTGTATTTTAGCTATTTATAGTTTCGTTTTTACTTAGTATACTTTTTTAAAAACACCATACTTTGAATAAGTGAACACACAAATTTTATTTCGAATATCAGTTTTGGTTCGGGGGCTAACCCTACTCTATTGAGTAAAATAAATAGGGCTTTTCATTAACCAACTTTTTTGAAACCGCCGGTTCCGGATTGGCTTAAATCGGCCGCTGTAACATTTCGAAATAGCCAGTCGCGATCGGTTCGTTGGGAGTAGGCCTACGTACCAACCGATGTAAAAAATATTTTAATTTTGTAATCGTGTGAACGTAAATGTGTGTAAAAGTGTTATGTTGTGTTATGTGTTGTTACGTATGCACTGTGTATGTTTTATTGACAAGCTCCATATGGAACGATTTGAAATAAAAACTAAAATTTCTTTATATGATCTGAAGATGAACTCACGAAGCCCGAAACTGCAGTAATCTGTAAATCAACGAAAGGATTAGTTGACGTACCGAAAAAAAAGGTCATTTATTGGTTTATAAATTTACTAATCCGTTGGCTACAATGTTAAATTTAAATTGACATGCTTTGAGAAATTTTTTTTGGTGTTTGTTGTTTAATATCTCCCTTAATATTAACTTTAACGAAAAATGTATAAGAACAAAATACGTATTAAAGAACAAATGTACAAACAATTAATTCCCTACGATGAGTATTAACGAACTTGTAAGCAATCTAGTGAAACTCTGCATTTGTACGCTTCAAGGGGGGGGGGGGGGGGTTGAAGGGGAAGCACAAGGGGGGGGGCGGGGACTTTTGAGAAAATACATGTATCATAAGGGCCTATCACATATAAGAAATTCAGCTTTCCCCTAATTAGTTGCGACAAATGGCGATTTTCGGCCTTTATTTACTGGGCTATATCTAGGAACCCTAAATCTTTTCTGAATATAAAGTGACGATTCTTCCTCAAACAGCCATTGTTCGTTAATTTATACTAATAATACCGCTTAAATTTGCATTACCAAATATCCATCTGTCCGAATTATCACAAATATTCAAATTGTATACCATCATTCTATAATTGCTAAATAATAACTTCAAACAAATAATATGTAATATGAATGTATATACAGTATTAGATTCTAAGTGTACAGAAATATGTATCTAATATTATTATTATATGTTTTAGTAAACAAATTTCTCTACTCGTTTGAAATACATACATACATACATACATACATACATACATACATACATATATATTCTTGGATTAAAGGATACGCCTTTCAGAAACACTAATAATGAATGCAGTGAACAGTTGAAAGGATAAGCAGTAATCCAAGCTGCAGGGTTGTTTGTGTTTCTTTGACCCTTTTCATTAGTTAATGTACCTTCTACAGGTCAAGGATTCCTTTATGAAGAGGAAAGTTTTAGTAACACATACACTTAAAGTTTTACTTTGTGAATGAGATTTATTTTTAATTCACTCTTGTTTTTTCTCAAGTAATACATTGGATGTTAAAAGTTATGTAAGATTTTAAATAAATGCTTCAATTAAACAAATTATTGGTAACTTTATTCAATTTTATTATTACGGAATAGAATATTACCTCTTGCAGTAAGATATCTAAAAAAATATCAAATATATATTACCTGTGGTAAAGGGAAGGAAAATTATTTTGAACACATGTTAACTTCAAATTTTTATTTGAACCTACTGTATGTTTAAATCAAACTTATCTAAACAATTAAATAATTATTTCTGCAAACCTATTTTTATCGAAATAAAAAATAGGAACGGAAATATAATGCAGAGAACAGAAATATAATTCTATAAAGCATGCAGTTTAAACATGTTTGATCTTTCTCAAATGTCCTCTGGTAGCAATAAGTTGATAATATGCGAAACAGAATGTTGTATTATTATTAAGTTAAATAAGATATAAAAGTGATACCAGAAAATGTACAGTTGGTATAACGTATAGTATATTAAGATACTTCGATACCTCTAACGCATAAAATATCTAATTGTAAAAATAAAGTACTTTACATTTTAAAACTGAAATTATTGTTACTTTATCTATATAAAATACGTCAATTTAAATATGAAAATTATAAACCGGCCATCTAACTATTATTAAATGTTACACGTTGTATTTCTCTTTAGCAAAAGCGGCTAATTGACCGTATCTGATATGTGTCTAGCCAGTCAGATGAACTTAAATATAAAATAATGAGAGAAGGAGTGCAAGACCAAAAGATTATATCTTAACTAGAAATAATCTGTAAATAATCTTCTTATTAGATCTAGTAAAAAATGCGGCAGTACAATAAAACCAAAAAATAAATTGATTAATTACACAAATATGTGTTAATTCAGTATACATATTCACCAACTAAAACATAAGATTTATTCTAAATAAAAGGTATTTGAAAATAAAAAGACAGAGTCTTAAAAATATGAATTTCTTGTTTATGGAAGTTGATATATAACAATAATTGGAGAGTTCAAATTTGTCTTTTAGTAAAACAAGTAGGCCTAGACTTGTTACTTTTACCAGGGAGATATTGGTGAGTTGAAATAGTATATTTACTTCTTCAACATAAATTTCATTACTAGGTTATAAGTTAGCCTTTATTAGACAGTAGCTCCACCTGTGATAATGTTAATAAGGATAATGTTGATAAGGACAGTGTTGATAATAAATTGTACTAATCGCCTTTGCCTTGTTCTTGTCAAGTAAAAAATACCAGGAATAACTTCAGTAAGGCCTGAGAAAAAAGAAATTGTTTTCTTAACTATTTAATTATTTTAATAGTTGTACTGATCAAAACAGAAAGAAATGATGTCTTTAATTTAGTCACTGTAGGTCAGGGATCACAAATTTCATAATTATTATATTGAAAGTGATTTGTACTTCAAAATTAGTTGTTCTTCAAAACTATTGCAATTTCGGAACTTTTGTCCATCATCAGGTTATGTACAACTTTACAGACGTAAAACATTACAAACACAACATACAATTCACTCCACTGGGTGGTCGTAAAAGTTCATAAGCTCATCATTATAAACGGAAACATATACTATACGTGCCAGGGCCCTCTGTATACGTGCACGAAGACTGGTCGATCTGTACTACACTGGTAAATAACACTGGTTTAGGTTGACTGATTCAAGACCGTTGAAAATTGTTCCTTTTTTGTGTCGCTGTACTGTTATTGCGTGATATAATCATTATATTTGAATGAAAGGTTAGTTGGTCATTTAGTATATTTTTTGGGTCAGTTTTGGAAGCTTTATAAATTTTAAATTCATCTAGTGCGTTTAAATATTTTCCCTCCCTACATAAGTGTAGAATATTCATATCAGTACTAATATTGTGTATGAGTGGAGGATGTTTACCAGGTGTTCGCATTTGTTGATTTTATTGTTCTAAGGGTTTCAGATGGTAAATGTTATTTAAACCTTTTACGGTCCTCTAAGATTTAATTTTCACCCCTTAACACCACGTAAAAAAATGTAAAATTGGTTTATTTTTAAATGTATCTTGTAAGAAATAAATGTACACAACTTCAGCTTTCTAGCTTTAATTAAAGTACAGCAAATAATATTTATTGTTTTAGGGGTTGTTTCAACCCTTAAAAGCCAAATATTTTAAAATCTTTTCTTAGTGAGCCTCTAGCGCCTATGAGGAATATGTGTACCAAATTTCACGTTCCTAGGCGGCATTCAATTAATATCTATAGTTTTAGGGGTTGTTACTAAATTTTCACGCCTTAGCAGAACGTGATAAAATATAAAACTGGATTATATTTTATATGTATCTTGTAAGACATGAGTGATCAAAATTTCAGCTCTCTAGCTTTAAGGAAAGTATATACATTAATATTTATTCTTTTAGGGGATGTTACTAACAACCCTTACCTAGTTGTATAAAAAATAGCCTACGACCTATTCTCAGACTTACCAAATACACACAACAAATTTCATAAAAATCGGTGAAGCCGTTTCGGAGTATATATTTTACTAAAATATGACCGGGAAAAGGAAGAGTTAACACAAATTATTTATTCTATTCACAAACCTGTCCCTGCAACTTCTCAGGTCCTGTCTTATTTGAAGTACGAGGATTTTGACAAACTTGGCTTCGTTCATCAAACGTAACCTACATTCTAAAACATACCATGTAACCACCAGAAAATAATGATATACTTTAATAAAGTACATACCATGCGATGTTTTACTGGAGTAGATGCCCATTGTACGCTGTATGTATTTTAAACAATAACCTTTATAGTCACACCTCTTAGATTGATAAATTTTGACCCAATATTATAGCATATTCAATAGTTCCAGTTCAATACTCATTTCATTTTGTAATTTATTGTGTGAGAAACAAATGCACTGACTCTGTAATTATTTACCACGATGCTTTCTACCTTTGTGGCTGAACAATAATCCGGCTACGTCATGAAATATCACGTAGCTGCACTACATTCCACTTATTAATTATATTATTAAATACACTTTGGTTGGATCCATTACAGTGCTGGATATGAAATCAAAATGAAAATTATATTAATTTTAATATTTAGATAAAATAGTTTTCAAATTTGCTTTCATGACTATATGTAGACAATACATGAGATAAACATAGACTTGTAACTTTTACTACATACAAATATAAATACAGTTTGATTTTAATTATTGTTCGATTGGACCTAATATTTCTTTCATTAGTAAAATGTACTAATGCCACTTCTTGAGTAGGTATTCACTATGATTTGTTTAACTCAATAATTATAAAATGTATTTTACAAACCTTTCCTTGTATTTTTCAAGTTCCATTGAAATTAGTTCGATTGTCCCAAGAGGAATACTTCTTATTTTTATAAATTTTACATTCAACGTATATAATTTGTATTTTAGTCATAACCTATGACAAAGAAGAAAAACATATTATTAAAAATGGAATGAAGGATCGTTTCTAAAATGTATAAACATTATTAAGTAATAACAGTATCATAGCAAAACCCCTTTTCTTATTAAGTATTTGAATGCCTGTTTAAAAATGGTGTGACCAACACGATGAAAATAATTTGTTAGTTGATCATAACCAATAGCGTGCTTATGTGAGTGTATGGAAGTACCAAAATTAGTAAGTAATGCCAACAGGAAATAGCCAAGTAGAAAAATAACGTTTGTTTATATTGTTATTGAATAGTTTAACTTTGTAAGAAAGATCGTTTAAGAACCCCTACAGTGTATGTATTTAATAAGTACTGAACTATGTTATACATGACTAGTTAAGTTCACAAATCGTAATGCCACATTAAAACTCGAAAGTGAGGATGACCGATGCATTCTTGTATAAATGTAGTCCAAAAGTATAAATAACAACACTCATATAACCCAGAGTACAACGCACAGCATAACCCATTTTGTTATTTAATATTTTCATGCGTGATTACAAATAGTGTACCTGGATTTAAATCAAATTAAATGAAAAAGAACAAACAACAAATATGAAAAAATGTATAGAAGAAATCATGAGCTCAAAGTTATTGAATACATTATTGTGAAGGTGGCTTTATTTCCATCTTTCAAAATATGTACATTGTACATCAACAAACCATACTATGCAGTATGTTAAAATCAATAAAAATGGTACAGAAGAGAAAAGACTTTGGCACTGGAATGAAACCATATATTTTAATAGAATTTCAATGACATTCCAATATTGGGTAGTATGTAACTAAAGCATCTAAAACGACTAATACAAGTCCTATTATTATATAGAATAACATATAATGAATTTCATTTAATTATAAAATATACAGTATGTAAAAAAAGTCCGTTCCCCCCTTTAATATTTTTGCTCGTTTAAACAAACAAATATCTTTTAGGGAACGATACTAACAAAAATGGGAAATTTTGGGGGGCAACTCAAAATTTTCAAATATAAACCCCTTTTGAGTGACCCCTCATTTTAAAGAGCTTTAAAAAAGTAGGCGAATGGTGGAGGTTGGAGGTCTCTAACAAGTTTCTATCCAAAATGGCAGCTTGTCAAAGTTTTGAATACAACTCATTCTTGAAACCTGGCGTCTAAGACTTTTGCAGTTTTAATTTCACCTTTGGTGACTTAAAAACTGAAACGAGTCTTGAAGAAATGATATTAAACGAAGAAGTGGTCTCTTTTGATAATATTTAAAATTTTGAGTACCCGCAAAAATGGGTGATTTTGGGGGCAACTCAAAATTTTCTAATGTAAACCCCTTTTGCGTGACTTCTCAATTGAAAGAGCTTTTTAGTCGTCGAGGGATGGTGAGTTTTTCCTTGTAGCCATGTATAGAAATTGTAACAAGTAATAGTTTATGTCAATCTTTATTTGTGGCATTTCAGTCTGATATTTGTATTACAGGACTTTTGCCTGCTGGGTTTTTCCAGACTTGCCGAGTTGTTGTTACCACTATTTATTTAGTTTCCACTCTTGTTGAATCAGGTTTAGACTTTTAATGCTTCTTGTGCTTTAATTTTCAGCAAACACGTTTGTTAAAAGTAGAATCACTAAGTAATTTAAGATTGATTTTCGGGGCATCATTCAATTCTAGGTTTTTTTTATTTGTGATTAATAAAAATGGCTCAAAGCCAGAATGAAAATTTAGAAATGATATTTACTCTTGGAGCCTCCTGGGATGAGAATTATCACGAGACAGAAAGACGGTTTAATGCTGCACATCCTGATCGTCCAACTTCAAGAAAGTACTTGCGACAGTTGATAAATAAACTTAGAACAACCGGATCTGTATAGCAAAAATTCATAGAAGATCCTCAACAATCAACAAGGTCAGTTGCAAGTCTGTGCAATATTTCCCACCAAACAGTTAAAACAAAAATTAAAGAAACATAAGTTTCATCCGTACAAAATTCACCTTGTTCATGCATTGAACGAAGACGATCCTGACCGTCGGCTTCAATTCTGTGAAGAAATGGAATCACTCATCTCAGCCAAGCCCAGTTTCGTCAACAATGTTGCTTTCAGCGATGAATGCACATTTTTGAAGTGATAACTTCTATTGGCCCGTTGGGCACTTTCGACTTGGCTATGTTTTCGAAATCTCGCGTCACGCCAGATTTCTCGCGAGATCTTGTATCACGCCAGATTTCCCGCGAGATCTCGCGTCACGCCAGATTTCTCGCGAGATCTTGCATCACGCCAGATTTCCCGCGAGATCTCGCATCACGCCAGATTTCTCGCGAGATCTCGCGTCACGCTTTTGTTTAGACACAAGTCAGATCGTGGAGAGGGAATATTATTAATACATTATTTACATTTATTAGCATAGCAATCAAATTAACACATAAGAATTAGTTAATATAATATAACAGCTGATTTCGCCCATCATCTGTAATTCTTAAACAAAACCCAGCGTAGATTATATTTTGGGGTTATGTTTACAACTTCAACCATTAAAATTTCTTGTGATGTTAATTTTCTTATATATTAGTTATACAACTAATGTAGGCTTCTATAACTATAAGTTATATGGGCTTCTACACGTTATAAGATTTGCTTTGGGGTTATAAACTGTATATAAAACTAACCTTTGATCATCAATATATTCGTTTATACAAATTTAAAGAAGGATACCTACTGTTTAACTTCGCAAACATTCGTACATCTTTGTATAACATATTTGATTATTAATTTCTTTACTGTAATATTAACAACTTCTAAATCATTTGATCTATCAATATGAAATAAAAGGTAATTAAAAGATAATATTTTTACCTTTCTTTAAATATATAATAACGGATATAAATAAACAATTTGAACAAATAGGCCTACAGTTTTATAATCCTTATAATTGTACACATTTACCGAGTTAAAAATCCCCGTAGTCATAGAAGTTATCACTTCCAACGTGTGGTCTTAAGCACACCCAGTTAATTTTTTTTGTCAATGGCACTGTGAATAGACATAATTGCACGTACTGGAACACGGAAAGCCCGCATGTGTTTCGGGAATCCTGCACACAGTATCCTGAAAAGTTAAATGTACGGGCAGGGATCCTTGGAAACACATTTTAGGACCTATTTTATCGATGGTAACCTCAGTGGAGAGATGTAATTAAATATGCTCCAAGAATCAGTTTTCCCGGTAATAAGAAATGTAGTAGTGGAGAACGATGTTGAATTCGATGAAGGACTCTTCACTTCCAGCAGGATGGTGCCCCACCCCACTTCCACCGAGACGTCCGGAACTATTTACACACTCAGTTTTATGGCCAATGGAATGGCCTGCACGTTCTCCAGATCTTACGCCGATGGATTTCTTCCTATGGGGCTATTTGAAATCCATCATTACAAAACTCCCGTAGAAAGTGTGGCTGATTTAAGAAGAAGAATTGTCGAAGCCTGCGAAAACATAAGACAGGAAACTTTTGAAAACGTGAGGGAAGAGTTTACTAACCGTGTATTATACTGTCAAGAAGTAGGAAGCCAACAATTTAAACATTTACTATGAATTTTATGTCACTAAACAATAAATTTACGTAAATGTACCTTCTAACAAGTAAAATAAAAATAAAAAAAAATTCGAAAACATTACCGTAATTTGGAACTTAACACCTAATAGTGTAATGCTTTTAATAGTTCAAAATTTACTTTTAACTGTCACCATTCACCTAGGATTAAAAAGCTCTTTCAAATGACGGGTCTTTACATTTATGTATTTTGTGAAATGAATAGCTGTAGATAAGTTTGTATTAATGATAGTTTGCACTCAGAATAAGAGGAAGATGTAAGTAATAGGTTAATGTGTATTGTCAGATTAGTAGTACAGGCAATGGCGTAGTAGTGTTTTATTAAGATGTATCATGTGAAGTTTATTCAATGAAAATATTACACTGCGTAAAACTATACATGTGTTTTTCAATTAGAAATACACTACCAGCGCTAGTAAGAAACATATATAATACACACTTGGGGCTATGGCGTTCCGTCAGTACTGTACTTTATATTGTAACGACTGAGCATCGGTGGTGATTTTAAGGTGGATATTAGTTTTGAAACTCGACTTGCTCTTGCCATCTTCAGTATCCTGAAATGACAGTAGTTGTAGCTTAGCCAATATATTCTGAATCAGTGTTTATCAATTTTAACTCCCAAACAACAACATATTAGAAACTAATCTTTAGAAGGAAATTCTACTGAAAGTTGTTAGTGGACTTAGGTAACATGGTCTTTCTATCATTGTATTTAATGTAGTTGAAAAGAGATGACATGTTTTATACACAGAAACTCAATTAATATATTCTGATATAAGCCTACTTTTAACAAGATAAGGATACAAAGTGTACACACATATATATATATATATACATATAATTTCAATGTTTTAGATTTGATTGCGTGGATACGACCAAGCACAATATGACCACAGTTCATTAACGTTAACCACAAACAATACGCTACATCAGTCTCTTGCATTAAACTGAAATGCAGTATGTAGGCTGTTTGTGACATGCATTCATAATGAGATATTTGGTTTGATTGGGAAAGTTCATATTTAAATGGAATAAGTACTTACTTAAAAGAACTATGTTCGAAAGTAACAACAATTGTTAACTTTTATTGCTACAAATATTGATTTTAAAATGTATTCATATAAGAGCTTTAATATGTATAAATTGGCTACTGAAACATTTACTTTTTTTATGTTTCGAGTACGCTGAAAGAAAATAGTTTGTAACGTATAGTATGTTAATATAAATGAATATTAAGTTATCCTGTGTTTATTTCGCCTGCATCATTTCTTAGTTTATTAAAGGGATTTTTCCTATTTTGCTATTTTGTTTTTTTCCTGTAGCCGACACGGATTCAATTATAAAATAAAGACGAGTGTTATTTAATAAAAAACAAACATCTAGAAAAGTATATTTTCAATAAAACTTTAAATGATCAATAAAAGTTTACGTTTTATATTTTAGGGGACTCCGGCTCACTAATTAAAGGGTCTGCAGTACCACTCAAGTACTTAGCATTGCTTTCAGTGAGCGGAGTCCAATGATCACATAGTATAACACCTAGATAGGCTTTGAGAGACGCTCGGTGAAGCCGACAAGTTAGCGAGATTCCAGACCAAGATGGCGGCGCTGAGCATGACTCACCCTACTACCGAGCGCTTTTGGCGATTTATCTTTCCAATGCTGTAACTCCCGTTGTCGTATCTAAAATAGTTTTATTTAGAAAATATTTCTAAAAGATTGATTTAGAAAACTGAGTAAAATATAGAACCTAAACTATGTAATAACTGCTGTCAAATATAAAAAGCACTATACAAAATGAAAATTACGTCTTATATGTTTTGAAAGTATTCAAATTATGAACAGTTAATAGGTAGAGTACTCTGAACAGAAGTAGTGTTGTAATTAAGTATTTAATAATTAAGAAATTATCGAGTAACAATAGTTTTGGTTAAAATGATAGGAAGCGGCCTGAGGAGCAGTGGGCACCGCACAGATAAATGTAGTGCCGTCCTGACGCGACGAGTGGCGCGGAAGTGGGAGGGGGGTCAGCTTGTAGTGGCGGCCATCTTGGATTTGTATCCCATGAAGCAATGTTAAATTTCAAACCATTTATTTGTTTTTTTAATATTTGTATCATATAATTGTTTGCAAGGTCTCATTTTAAGCACTGGCACAATACGCATCCGTTTTGCGTTTCACATTTAAAAAAATGTTTTTAATTTGTAACGTACCTGACATTTTTGAAGTACCAAGTTTGAACTTTTTTGTTTACATAATAAAAAAATTATAGTTAAAAGTGAAACGCAAGTTGGATCAGCTATTTTATAAAAGAACTAGCTGAATACTCGTGCTTTGCTACAGGGAGTTTGTTTGTTGGGTGACCATGATTCATAATTAATTAATTGTCATATTTATCTCTCATTTTCTTTCATATATTATTTCACGAAAGTGAGTTATAACATGTATATTAAATCAAATTGGTATTTGTTGTTCATTGGCTGCCCGTCAATCGTCTTCGTCACGGTATGTGTGCTAAATAAATTAAATATAAAAAAAATCAGAGTGAAGAACGTTTTATTTTTCAAAAGCTAAATCTACAGACTGATAAATCATAGTATTAGCTGGATGTTTGCAGATCACCCAGATACGTCTTTAATATGCGAATGCATATATCGGGATAGTTTTGATCAGCTTACGTCTAAAATATTTCCTTAAAATTAATAAGTGCCAAATTTCAGCTCTCTAGCTTTAAGGAAAGAATAACAATTCATATTTATTGTTTTTAGGGTTTGTTATTACATTTTTAACCCTTAACAAATCGTACCAAAATGTAAAACTGGTACATAATAAATGTACAAAATTTCAGCATTTGAGCTTTAAGGAAAGTATAACAAACAATGTTTATTGTTTTATTGTTTCAACCCTTAAAGGCCAACTATTTTTAAATCCTTTCTTAGTTCGCATCTAGCCCCTTTTGAGCATTATGTGTGCCAAATTTCACGTTCCTAGGAGGTAAGGTTTTTGAGATATATAACAAACAATATTTATTGTCTTAGGGGTGTTTCAACCCTTACAGGCCAAATATTTAAAATTTCTTCCTTAGTGCGCCTCTTACCCCTAAGAAAAATACTTTTACTAAATTTCACGTTCTGAGGAGGTAAGGTTGTTGAGATATATAACAAAAAATATTTAATGTTTTAGGGGTTGTTTCAACCCTTACAGGCCAAATATTTTAAAAGCCTTTCTTAGCGCGCCTCTAGTGCCTATGAGAAATATATGTACCAAATTTCAAGTTCATAGCTGGTATGGTTTTTGAGAAACTGTGATCAGTCAATCAATCAATGATTTTATATTTGGCTTTTATAAGTATAGATATTCAGTATTTTTTTCAGCACTCATTACAAAATATGGATTTATAAAATGGTTTTAAATGAAGCAATGAATGTCAAAGAGCTATGCTGCAAGAAATGGCACTGTTTAGATGCGGCTATAGAGAGAAGCGCTTGCGTTTCCGGTTACTTTCTCGTTTACTGAAACAGACCCTAAATTAATTACTGTCCACTTTTGGTCTCAGACTGTGTTACGATGTTTTGAAATTTAATAGTTAATTTCCTGCTTTAAGATTTGTAGGTTTCATTTTTCATTTCATAGATTGTATTGTTTAAAACAAACTAAAATTTAATGTTGTTAAAAGTTTGAATTTAAACTTATTTAAATATGTGTGTTGTACAATTGCACTATGCAAAACGTATTCTAAAATGTTTAGTTACCTTATCGATTTATAAAATAAATAACAATAATCATTTGTAATACTGTTATCATATTTTCCTCGTTGTACATGTCCTTTAAAAATGTTCAGGCTACTCATGTAAATAAATGTTAAATTAAAACGAGTAATTCTAAAATAATACAAAATGTGATAATTGCTAATGATATGGTTTAATTAATGCCAATTAATTGATCGGGGCCAATTAAACCATATTGAATCAATACTGCTTGACTTAGTTAAGCTTATGTTATTTTGTTTTGGTAATTGATTGTTGTAAAACGAGCGTAAAATCCTAAACATAGGTTGGTCATTAAGTTATATATATATATATATATATATATATATATATATATATTTATGTATATATATATGGTGTAAATTTTAATAAAATAAATTATATACAATTCAATTTTAAAATGGTATGTTTGCAAATAGAAAATATCAGGCTGAAAATTTTCAACAAATATTATTAATGTATACAAATTAAGAATTAAGTTTAATACAAACAACTTTTTAAAGTAATTATTTTTAATAAAAGTGCGTTTTCAATAAAAGTTTAAATTAAACCATGAAATTTGTATATTTTGTTTTTTTACCTGGCCATTTTGGGTAGCACGATATTATTACGTATTGTATTCTAATAATGATTTGGATATTATGAAAAAATATCTTTATATTGTTTTTTTTTCAAAATTAATGAATTACGATATAGAGCACCTTTATATGCACTCTGTACTCTGCTGCATAGGACCAACATTAAAAGGGTTACTACATTATAAAGCTAAACGTTAAAAATCATTTTCTGTAACATTGTATTGATATGTGTATATTGTATATTCGATACTTAAGATGTTATTTTAATTTATAAAATACTTTGATCATAAAATCTCCCTTAATTTTCACAAAATGTAAGATGAATTGCTTGTTTAAGTTATCTGAAATATACTCATTAATGCCAACTCTTTATCTGGACAATTTTATTTGTTTTGTTATTTTAATAGATTTTAATTAGCCACCGCAAAGCCTAAGAGTCCTCTTTGTTTGTTTCATTCTCACTAATATTGCTCAAACAACAATTTCGTTACAGCACGATGATTTATACATTGCTCAGAAGTTTAGACATAGGCTTATCATATTGTGAAAGGTTTACAAAATATGACCGGTAGAAGAAGAAAATGTATAAACTTTTTATCTTTATAATATATTTATATACAAGGTGTCTATTTATAAACTTGTAACATTTACTACTGAGATTTACAAACATTCTGGTTATTAATGTTTGTAATCTTTCGGGAATAATTTTATAAATATTTAAAAAAAAGATTCGTACTAAAAAGTGTAGAATTTTTGTGAAAAGGCAATTTAAGTCAGCCCCTCCTTTCCTTCGCTACACTCAAACGAGTTTTTTGCAGCCATTTTTCGTAATTAGGTTTAGTATCGTAACTAAATGGCATACAATAGTTAAATCACGAAATTATGTTCCACTATTACAAAAACCTTATACTAATGTATGGATTACATCTAATTTTACCAATTTTGTTTTCAATGAAAAATTACAGTGGTAAACCACCAGTTTTGTTGAAATATCTCAATTTAAAACTAAAAATAGTATAAGTGTTATAGTTTTGATAAATAATAATGATAGGTTTATTTAAGTTTGTACTACAACATAAAGTTTGTAACTTAAAGCCCAACAGAAATTTTATTATTATTCTTAAAATCAGACAAATTTATCTTTCAACTATAGCTGTGGACAGCGTAACTCTGAACCAGGATCGCTTCACATCCGCTGTACACCCTTTAGACACTAGCCTTTTCCTGGTTCAGAGTTACGCTGTCCACAACTATAACAATGTTTTCTGCTTCATCCCTAGCTTACTCAGGAATGATAAATCTGTAACTTAAACTTAATAATGAGTGTTTTCAGAGCAACTGTCATCTCAGCCTTACACTTGGGGGAAAAATCTTAGAACAAAAAGACAATCTTTGATTGTAAATGACAGTTCGGTATTGAGAACAAGTTTTTACTGAGTTGTCACATTTTTTTATAATTTAAATAACTGATGTTACTTTTAAACGTAGTGCTTTATCGCCGTGATTTTATGCTATCTTACATTTAAAAAACAATAAAAATCCTGCCTACTACTTATTCCTGCCAATTTTAGTAATACAATTTATTATTAAAACTTGAACTTGAACTTTATTATTATCAACTCTCTCAGTCTGTCTAAATCCATTTCTCTTTAATTTAATTAGAAAAATAACGTAATCAATGTAATGTTGAAGAGTGCAAGATAACTTGACTTAATTGTTGCTTAGGCCTAAAGTTTTTGAACATTAAATTACTACTGGTTTACTCTAATATGATGGACCGATGTAAAACTTTCTACCTACCTTTTCAGAAATTGTAGTCGAAAATTAACACTCACTTATTTTTATAATCTTTATTGAATCCTTCAAATCAGTATTAAATTACAAGAAAGTTATTATTCGATCAAACTATTTTATTACGTTTGATTGCCAAAATAATTATATCTAAGGTAATTTGTTATAAAACCAGAATAAGTTAAATGTAAAATAAAATCAGATTTTTTTTTATTTTGATACTTAAGCCTATGATATAATATTTATGAAATGTAATAGTTATTTGTATATCTAGGGTGCAAAGTTGAGATTGTCGCACGAGATAAACATTTGACAAAAGTTAAAGTTTATTGAGGATGACAAAGTAAACTTTACACCCGTAATACACACAGCATTTTTCCTGCAGCTACATTCTAAATTAGTGTTTTAGTTTTTAAAAAGTTCTGTCTTACAGAGGTTAGTCCCACAACAATCAATATTTTCAAACATAGACTACTTATACTCTTGAAGGATTAGAATTGTTTATAAGTTTTACTTGACTAAACATTCTAAAGCCATCATCGTATTTTTAATGTTTTATAATGTTAACGATGTTACACTCAGAGGTGTCGTATATCTAACTTGAAATAGTTGAAGTGTTTCTCATGTCCTGTTTCATGTTATGCCTTACCACGTCAAAACATATTATTGATACGGTTAAATACTGCAGGATACTCTACATAACACCGCCCATCAGTTTCACAACTTTCGCCGTAATCCGATGGGTTACTTTGACACTTCATAGATCTGTTAAGGAATTCTCAGAAACAAAAACCACAAAATAGAATTATAAAATCTTTCGTAAATGTAATGGAGGTTTCTTTTAGTTAAAATTAAATTTGTCAGAAATCCCCCTCTAATGTGTACTTTAGTACAACATTTAACTTATTTCCACTTTAAAAAAAATATAAAATTAGATAGCAGGATAAATATACACAGTTTTTCAATTATAAATATTCGTTTGGTGAAGTATTGAGCGTGTGCTATATCAGATACGGACCACATTAATTCCGAAAAATTACATCTTCTAAAAGTATTACAACAGAACGATTACCGAAAATTTAACATCATAGAGGCACTACCAAGACAAACACAATCCAAGCAGAAAGAAAAAAAAATCAACAATTCCAAAAAAGAAAACTATTTAAAAAGTACATAAAATGACTGTCTGTGAAGATAATTTACTACTACATAAACTTGATTTTCGAAATTCAATTTTTGAGTGTAGGCCTATATTATTAAAAGTTCTATTTCAAAAAGGAAAACTTCAACCAGCGGCCTGTAGAAGGTACATTAACTAATGCAAAGGGTCAAAGAAAAGTAAACCGCCTTACAGTTTGGATTACTGCTTACCCTTTCAACTGTTCACTGCTTTAATTATTAGTGTTGTAGAAAGGTTTATCCTTTAATCCGAGTTTATATAATATGTTTGTCACGGCCTACATCTCTAAACATCAGAGAACCTTGAAATAAGACATAATATATTTATTAAGCTAAAGTAAATAAAGTTGTGGAGTATTAAACTACTATGTTACTTACGTATACATATATAATCTTTCGTGTATGTGAACAATCATATTATTGACCGAGCGAAGCGAGGTCTCCGTTTTAACTCGACCGTTCGGCATTTCGTCTGTGTGTTTGTATGTCTGTGTGTCTGTCTCACGATTACAGCCAAACGCCTTAACCGATTTTGATGATTTTTTGCATGAATGTTCCTTATTCTTAGGCCGAACCATGTATATATAAGGTTTTTTTCCATTTTTCATTTTTAAACCCTTAAATAAAATAGAAATGGCGGCCGCACCGTTTCTCTCAGTGCAAGCTCATCCAAAGCCAGTTTGTGGCTTAACCGTAAGTTTAAAAAATAATGACATTTTGCCAATAGCAAATTTGATTTTCAACAAAATTATTGTATTCTTGATTTTTTCCGTATAATTTGTTAAAAATCGTCCAAGTTTTTGTATTTCAACCGTGTTTTTATACGTTTATTCTAAACCAATTCAAAAGTGTTCCATAGCTTTTCTGTAGATAAAGGTTTAAAGAATGCATATATGCCAGTATAAAAATTATGGAACTAAAATAAAAATAAATAATTAAGCAATTCCTAAAATACCTTAAGATACGAGATAAATATGAATGCTAATAATAATAAAAAGAGTGCCATTAAATAATGCAAAGAACAGTATTATTAAAATATTTTATTTTGTTTTAACTTAGGGCCTTTGTTATTTTCCTTATCTTATTACATAAATGTAGCATGACTAGTCTGGTTTATGCTGAACTTATTATAAATGGTTGGTGTATAAGTACACTATTACATGTAATAAATGTTATAAAACGAAATAAATATTATTCAGTTCAGTCTACTATTTTGTGGTTATTGCACAGCACTTAGTAATTTGCTGCACTCAACCTATATAGATGTTATCATTGGTACTATAGTTGGTCTAGTTCTAGTTACAAACATATACCATACGGCTTCGACCGAAATCACAGTAACTGATAGCATTGTTTATAGATTATGTACTCGAAGTGACTAAAGATATTATTTTGATTATTAAAAGCATCTGACTTAAATTGAAAGATAGACCGATTATTTGAAAACAGGTATTTTATCGGTAACTATCCTCAACAACTTTTTACCTAATAAATAGTTAAAAATGTATGCATTCCTCTTTAAAATATAGAATGAAATTAAAATTTTATTAAATTAAATAATTAGTTAGTTCACTATTTTTGCATAAAAGGTGAGACAACATTTAGTATTAAAGTGTTAAAACTTTAATATATATTTAATTTTTTAACCAAGGCAAAAATTAATTTTGAATTAATTAAAATATGTTGCTACAATTTAACAATATAGATACATTTTTTATTGTGTTGATTTATTGAAAAATTTTGACCATTCATAATTTTTTAGCTTCAGTAAATCATTATGATTTAGTCCTATTTATTTACCCATATTCATTAACAAACTTACTTCAATCAACTATGCCTTTATGTAATTCAAGATAATCTTCTTAGGTAGTGGTACGTATATGTTACTATTTATAAATAGTTCTAGCTTTTTATCATTGTAACATTTTTAAGTACTTTAAAATGCAGCATATTTATTGTATATAAAAGCAATAACATAACATTTTGTTTTTATTTGCAGTTCAAACTAACTAATCCTATCTACTATATACGCTATCTACTATATACGTAAGCGGTGCTTTTTCTTTTTAAGTAAATAAATTCTACGAGGTTCGTAGTATTAAACTGTTTGTAATATTGTGTCAACATCGTTTACTTTCCTGCTCCATAAACTCGCAATAGGTTCTCTAAAACTATATTCTGAAATTCCTTAAGCAAAATTGACTTTCTCCACAAAGCGAGCGTGTGTTATGGCGAAATAATCTCATATTGAGCCAACACTGTCGACGTAGAAACATTAAAGAATCTTGTCATATGGGGAGAATTAAGTGTTAAAATGCAAATAACTTGGCTACAGAAAGTGTGTACGAGAGAGGAGGGAAGTAGAGGGAGGAATAGGAGGACGGGATGAAGGGTTGACGCTACACTACTTGATGAAATTGCATTCCTGTGCTCTAAGCGTGAGGGTGCGGGATCATCCTTGTCAGCCAGCGCAACAGATAGGCTGCGTCGTCGTTGAAATGTCGTGGGGCTTCGTATGTTTCCGTAACTCTTCGTACCAGGCGCGCGTGGCTTAGGAACATCTCGCGATCAGTTGTCCCACGCCGCCCGCGTGATAAGCTACGTGCGGATTTAATATACTTCGGGTCGAATACTTCGCGTTGTCCGTACGGATTTAACAAAGTTTTCAGTAAGTTGTAGATTTTGTTTAGAAACATACAAACGGATAATTTTATTTTCGTTTGTTAAAACGGCGAAGAAATAATATTACAGACAATTATTAATTGTAAAACTAAATACAAAGTTGGATGTTTCGTTAATTTTTTTTAACGAAAACTAACTTTGGTTTACAAAAAACAACTACATTAACATTTTATGACAAAATTATAAAATAATATTAACAAAGCCCAATATTTAAGTGTCAAATAATTATATTATATACATAATTTGACTAACGCTTACAATAATTTAAAATAACAAACTTGTGAAAGTATTTATGTTCTTTAAATTTGTAAATAAATAAGACTTTCATGAACGCGTTTTTAATTAAATCGTTAAATCATGTTTATTTAAAACATTTTTTTCTATAAATATAACTAAATTGAAAGTGTTTCTACAACTGTTTACAATATATAATGACCCTACGCATAAAATAAACTAAACCATTTCAAAATTACGTTTGTTGATAAACCAACAGTATATAATTTCTCGATTAATTGCTGTGGTTACATTATTATTGTAAAATTGTATGCCTAAGTAGAATACACCAATTAATTATAAAAGTACAGTACATAATATCTAAGTTTTGTAGTAGTAAATATCTCTAACAAATTCATTATTTTAATATTAACGGAGTTATATTGTACACTTAAAATAATGATTTTATCTGAATTACATCTTTTCTACCTAAACTATTTGAAAGAATTAAGAACTAGAAAATGGCTTTTCCAGTCTATTTTATAACTCCCACATTTCTGTAATTCTGGTTATTTAATTTGCTTCCTATTTCTTATTTAACATTAATTGTATAAAAACTCGCCTGTGTATTATAAATATGATTTTTCTAGTAGGCCGGTTCATGAAATCTATAACAGAATATGATGAAAAATAAAGGTTTAAGTGAATTATGTTTATGCACATATATACAATTATATTAGTGATGAACTGTTGATTAAAATGAAGAAATATTTGAACTTTTCTGCATTCTTATAAATACCTGTAAAATAACACACAAATATTATGTTCTAAAAAAGTTGAACTTTCGCATGACAAGAGTATTATTTCTAACGATTTATGTTTTAAACTAAAATCTTCATTCTTTAAACTATTTGACATTAAATTGACTATTGAAATCATTTGTCATTTGCATTTGACATTAAATTGCTACACTAAATTCCCTAGAAAAATAAATTAAGTACACTATAGTTGTTTAAGCAGTTTAAAAATATTTTCTTTATTGTTATTAAAATATGAAATGTTTTACACCAAGACTGTTTACAATTTGTTCAATAAGAAACTCATTATTACGTTAGCATTGGCTCGTTATGTAAACATTTAAATTATTTACGCATATGAATGGCATTATCGTCAATATTTTAATTTATATAATTGGATTACTATAATGTAACTTTAAATTCCCTTCCTTAAAAAAAACTTAGTAAAGAATTAATAACATTTATTTAACTATTAGTTTATAAACTAACTGTGTTTATTATATGCCTATATTGACAAAATAATAGATATAATATTATACATTTATCTTATTAAACGTATTTTTAAAATATTTACTAAGACATTGAAGGAAAACTCCCAATAATAATGATGTAACATCCATATACAACACGTTTTAAATGTAGTTAAAGTAAAGGGCAAATTGTAAAATTAACTAATCTTTTTATAATTTTTCTAAGATAAAAAATCTTATAGGTCACTATCACCGGTTCTTTTTACAGTAATAATATAATCTTGGAACCATCTAAATTGTTCCAAGAACATTATTGAACAAAAACACATGGTATATGTCATTTTTTTAATATGTCATAGAGAACTATTAACAAAATTTTACTTGTTCAGTTATATTTAATTAATGTCAAATTTATGAATTTATTCACATTAATAAAATTAGTATCTATTATAGTTTATGTAATGAAATATATAAATACAAACAATAAAAGTAATTACATTTTATAGAAGTAATAACGAGAACAAATTGCAATCATTTAAATAGTAATTAACAGTAAACTAATAATAAATATATGTTGAAAACTGCGAGGTACCATGACACATATACAATAATTATATTATACTGGTAATTTACACGTTTCATGAAATTGATTATAACATACTATAATTATAATTTTACCATCAAAACTAACTAGATAACAAAAATTGCGTATGTATGGATACACATATAAATGGACAACAACATATTAATAAGATAATATTTTATACTTGTTTTACATTTTAATACAGTGCAATTTGTATAACTAGTTTTGAGGTTAAACTTATATTTATGTATTTCAATTGTTTAAAATAACAAAAATAATAAAGGTTTAATTTTAAGTAGACTCTAAGGAAAAAACATAGAGCATTAATAAATTGAATACTTAAATTTTGTCGCAAGTTTTGTTAAGTATTTCATAATTTGAAAATAATAGCAGTTTATGATTAAATTAAAACACATTATGTGCATTATTTTGACAAAAATATAACATATTAATAAAATTGGTTTGGATTATATTACTATACGGATAACGTATTTAATTACAGTCCTTTATTGCGTTATTAAATTATAGTTTGATGTAATATATTCACCTATAGTGAAACATAAATTAATTTAATCACAACAAATAAATTGAAATATTTGTTAAATGATGCTAAATCTGTAACAATATAACATAAATATATTCAGGAAAACGATGACCGTTAAAGTCCATATTTAAATGTATATAAAACTAAATACATATAGCCTATACTACTGATAATTTAAATAATTGAATAAATAAAATGTTATATTGTTCAAAATGGTGTTGTTCTAATTCGTTATAAACTATATATTAGAATAATATAATTAGGAAAAAGAGTTCGTCTGTTAAAATGCATGCTTAACTGTATTTAACTAAACTGATTTATTATAAATATTTAAAATAACGTAGTAGATATAATTATTTGTAATATTTTTGAAAGTTAATCTAATTTGTAAACAAAATTTGATTTTCTATTATTAAAGCCAATTAGTAATAAATGAAACTCTCAAATAACTAGAATTGGGCACTCAGAGTAGCCCTATAGTTGCTCTATAGTTAAAGCAATATAATTTGTTATTATTGATTGCCTTACTGAACTTGTTGCATTCATTAAATAAGTTACCTTATATTTTTGTATTGCTTACAGCATTTTTTTTAACACATGCAAGTTAATTAATAGAACATTAGAGTCATTTCAAAATGCCTGAATAATGCTGAATAATCAAAGGAGAAAAACAAAAAGGACTGTGAGCAATACAGAAATATATGGAAATCTATTTAATCAATATATATTTTTTAAAATACTGTTCATGCAAGTTACTTTATTATTAATACGAGATATTTTAATGTATTTGGAAAAGTAACATAATCATCTAAAGCTGACTGGCTCAGTGTTAGTCAGCATATTATTCATTACTGATATTAAACATTTCCACTCGCATGTTTTATCTTAAACTGTAGCACAGTGTATGGGATGTTGAATACATTTTCATATATGAGTAGGTTTTTAAATGCTCTAGTTAATTTCAATGCGATTAATATATTTTGTATTTTAAAATGTAGGCCTATGATGAGTTACAATTAGCCTTCGTCAAAAATAGCATTTGAAATTATTAAAAACAGTTTCGAAGATTCTTAGAGATGTCTGTGTCTGTTTGAATTATAAATAATTACTTTTAAAATTATTACAGAATTAATAAATATATAAAATGTATTAATAGTATATAAAATTACATACTATAATTTTATAAAGTCGAATAAATTAAATTGTTCATTTCTCGAATTATAAAAAAATAATTATGTCAATACATTATTCTCTTTGATTTAAAAGCGGGTCTTAAATTATGGTTAGTTTATCTTAGTTAATGGTCATATTATATGATAACACAGGTGATGATAACCACCCAGGGTTTTCGCCTAGAAAAAAAATTATATAATATATGCTAACAAAAAAGCTTTATGTTTGGCAAATAATTAAAAAATCATCATTTTCATTTTTACAATTGAATAAGCATTTTAATTTGATATTTAGCTCTCTTTTTTATGTGACGGAATAATAACATATGCATGAAATAAGAAAAGCTTGAAATTACTGTAAACATGTGCTAAATGAATAATTAAGACTTCTAATTTGTAAATGTTCCAATTGTTTTAAACCAAAAGGTATGCTACTAAATAATCCGTAGAAGAACGCAAGAAGGAAATAAATATTTCCAAGAAGGATTGAATAAAAATTCCACTAACGGCAAAGCCAAGAAAATAAACTAAATCCATGCATGACATTTAATCTTTTTAGAAAATATCGATTGTCCAATTTAAAGACTTGGACAGAAAATGTGTGTATCCAAACTTTTCCTGAAAAAAATTCAACCCATTTTTCACATAAAATAACTACCTTTAATGTATTTGAAATCTACGTAATATAAGTATTTGCCAAGAGTCTTCTCCATATCTGTTAGTTCTGTTAATGCATTTTATTTAATTACATATTTTCAGAGTTTAAAATTTCTTACAAATGTCTCCAAAACTATTCACCTATTGTTGTAATTCACAAGTGTAATCTTATATTTTATGCAAATATATACTCAAACAAAATTAAAGAAACTTGGTAGCTACTAAATGAAATTTGAAATGTTGATATAATAGCAATAATAATAAAAACAAGACTATAGCAATTCAGTAAACTTTCTTAGTTTTACTGTTTTTAGTTTAATAAATCTTATTAAATGTACAACACACAAGAAGAAGTATATTTGTTTCAAATTAAATAACATCCTATCTTATTCATTTGAAAACAATTTTATAAGTAGTGTCAAGCTTAAGTATTAATTTAGCCTATATATTTTTATGATTTACAGATAACTTTCATTTTGGCATGTAGCGTTGTACCGTGTGATAAGTGCCGGAACAAAAGTCCACTGGCAATATTGCAGCAAGGCTTTATTTCGTAATATTCAACAACACGTCACGTCTACCAGTAAGTAACATTATATATATTTTTGAAACGGTTCTAGTAATAGTAATTAAAAGTATTTTAACCGATAAATAAACTATACCTATATATTTAAACTTGTTAGCCAAATGAATTGTGAAATATATATAAAATAAGCTAAAATGTCTATTGAAAATATTTTCAATAATCCGTACAAATATATAGTTGATAAAGAAACATGCTTAGTATAGATGGGTAATTTTTTTGTATTGGCGAAAAACCTGGGTGATTAAAAAATAAGAATTACGTATAATATGTGGGAATACAAAGTTTAAAAATAAGTACAAAATTATAAAATTTTATAATATTGAAGCTTTTTTATTCAATTGTATTTCAAAACGGAAAGGCTAAATTTATTAGAGATACATTTCCATTCCATTTACTGTAGCAATCTAAATAAACGGCACCAGAAACTGGCACATACTTTCTCACAAACATATTCAAATTATTAAACAGATTCACTGTGACTTCGTAATTGTATTAAAGTAGAAGAGGGGATACATTAAAGTAGAAGAGTAACTAGTAAATATTATTATATTATTATTAGCTAGAGAGAAAACTATTCGATCGATTGCGAACAAATTTGCACCAAACTTGTCAATCAGGCCTGAATAGATGCAAGAAAAAAGGTTTTGAACAATTTTGAAAAACAACCCCTTTTTTGGCCATAAAACATACAAAAATAAGTTATTATTATTAATATAAGCTAAACGAGAATTTTTAGAAAGATGCGGTTTTTGCATATGGTACTTCAGATTAAGGGCTACAAATAAGCAACATTTTATCAAAATCGTTAGAGCTGTTTTTTTTATAAAAAAATAATAATACATTTTTAGGGGTTATTTGGCCAAAAAAGGTGGTTGTTTTTCTAAATTTTTCTGAATCTTTTTTTGTGGATCTATAGGCCTACATTCCTAATTGACATGTTGTTCGAAATCGATCGAATAGTTTTCTCTCTAGCTTTGTATACATACAAGCATACAGACATGCAGACAGACAGACATTTTTTAAACAACTTTTTTGAATTCAGGGGGTCCCAAAACGGATATTTCCACAAAAGTCTCAACATCGATTTTTTTTGCGATCACTATACTTTCTCTATAGTACAATGAGTATAGAGTAAGTATACTATAACTTTCTGTACTATAACTTTCTCTATACAAATATAGTGAGAAAGTAAAAAAAAAAATTTACCTGTTAGTAGTTGAAGGTATTTAACTAAACAGTCTTTAGGAATCACTGTTAAATCTTCCTTAACCTTGTACAAAATTATAAAGATAGTTATAATTTAAAAGGATATATACAATCTGAGATTGCTGAAACAAATATTATAGTTTGTTTATCTTCCTGTCTTTTTTAGCTAAAACGTAGTTCAGTTTGAAATGTAATTTTGCGATTAAAAGAATTATTTTCAATTCTGCTGACAAAGATGTAACAAGGCTCTTAGAAATTAAAAAAACTGTATTACGATTCATACTTCTAGAATGTTTTACTTCATAAAAAAATGTCTGTTTATGAAACATCTGTCAGTCACAGAAATTTAATAATACCGTCAATCGAACCAGATTATTGAACAAAATAAACTCTTAAAGGTTCAACAATATTAACAATGACTACAACAACCAAACCTGACACTAGTAAATATAAACACTTCAACACACCATGGTTGATCTGACAACTGACATGGAAAATAACAAGGAGATGTCAACAACAAAAATGCGCTTCTACTCGTATTTGGGGTGACATATCGTGGATGGCTGTCACCGAGTTGGTATTCAATATTTGGAGAGACAGCATTTTAAAATTTAACAGACCAATTTAACAGGACTTACACACGTAAGCTTCGTCTGCACGCGAGAACGGGATTGTTTAAATATTACAACACATTTCTTATATATTTTATTGACGTTTAGAGAACGAGATTATTTAGTCTATTTGTTTTGAATTCCGTAACATTGTGTACCTAGGATTTAACATACACAGCTTACATATTTTCCAGTAGTTTGGAAGCTTCGATCAAAATTTTAATTGTAGTTATTTAAACTCAATAAATTTGACTTTGTAATTAGTGAAATAGGAAACTACCAGACATGCAATTTTCAGCACAAAGAGAGCTGGATTTATCTGTATGTAGATAAATACAAAGACGGCAGATTTTAAAATTAAATTTCTTTTTACAGATAATTGTATTTTCAACTATCTATTACGCACGGCTGGGTCTGCTGGTTTTAGAATTTCTTACAACACTATTCAAAGTGCAAAGAAAATATTCAGACATTTAAAAAAACGACTTAAAAGTCAACATTTAATCTTTAAAGTTAATACATTATGTGTATTGGGACCTAATGTAATCCTAACTCATTTAGTACATTGAAACTATCTATATTATTGCTAGTAAGTTAATTATTCCGTCCTTCCTGCAAGACTTCAAGACGAAATCAAAGATAATTGTCAGTTTTTGTATCTAAACATATATAATATTATATAAAAATGTGCACTACACCTACGTCGACATATTGTATTAAAATAAAGTACTATAGTCAAAGATCGGGTTTTAAATGTTTAACTGAGTTTGAATATGCTGATTTAAAGCCCCTCCCCATTATTATAACAACTAAAGCTGATAAAATAGATGAGTTATGACTCAAAAATTTTATAGCGAGGACTAAAATAAACTAATACGAATTAATTAAACGTAGAAAAATATTTTAAACTATGGGTTGGGCTGAAAATATATTGAGTGAATTATTTAACTTGATTCAATGAAGTAAATTTTTGAAAATAATAGTCAGTTTTACAATAATCCAATTGAGGGGTTGATTCTAAAAACCAGACAAGTCCAAAAATTTAAATTTTCATTAAGTGGAAAAAACCGTGTAGATTCTTTTGTTATAAAATAAATTATTTTTTTAAAATTTCATCTCACTAATATACTTGCAATAATGTTAACGGAATTGGTTTTGCAGTCATGTATGTTTAGAAAAAAATCTTGTTTTTTTTTTTTAGAAAAAAAAGAAAACAAAAAACTTAAATATTTTAACCAAAAACAAAAGATTTATTAAACAAATAAAAGAGCACTGTGGCGACAAAATCACACTGATTAAATAAAAACCCCGAACCACGAAACAACCACGTTGCGGCCCTAGTAATATATATTAGTTTTAATTAGCATTACATCCATCGGAATTGCCATCGATATCAACTTTTTTTCAACATTATCTTCTGCGCTTGGATCTTCGACAGTTACGTCAATATCACTCCAGCAACTGCTCACATTATTGGCGATGACTAGGGCTTTCAAGGTACTGCGTTAATTTCAGTATATCTGGTTTCTTGGCAGGTTTTACTCCAGGTGGTGACTTATGAAGCTTTGACAAACTTTATTAAGATTTTCAACGTCATGGTAGATTTTATTTGTTATTAAATGTCTTTCCCATTCTCCGTGGTATGAATTTCTTACGTAAATGTGTTTACCGTCTCTGTTAATCACCGCCATTCTGACTTGTTGAAATTTCAGTGGAGATTTAAGTGTTTTCAAAACAAAAAATGATTCAAAAGCATTTTTCACATCAAAGAAATCATCGTGAGTCATTCATTACCTTCAAATTAAATAGTGACGGATACTTCCTCGCTTTCTTGATTATTTTTATCATCCCATATATTTTCTGGACATCCACCGTATTGGTTTTCTCCTTTTTTTATTGTCTGGTTTTTAGAATCAACCCCTCAATAATTATAAAACTCCATTAATATTTGCCATAAACCACGGGCAGTTAACATGTTTCAAACCGAAATACTGAATTAATTACCCACATTTACTAAATTTTTATCCAAATACATAATTTCCAAAGGAAGTAAACTACTTGCACGTTTTTATGTATTCTTGTTTATGTGTACAAGTAAAATATTCACATGTGTAGGTTACAAGAAACTCGTACAATCGTGCCAGTGTGCTTCTCTCCTAGTAATTATTTACGTACCTGCCACTCAGAGTTAGTGTAGTTTTGAAATTCGACAATTTAAAGCTACTTTCTACTGTAACATAATTGTGAGTTACCACCGATTTGTTCATAGCTTTGGATTTCTACCGAGCAGTTGCATGATGAAAGTGTATATAAATCTTTAGACATAACAAATAAAGGTGGATTTATGAGCCACTCTTACGTCTCAATGTTCAATAACGATGCACTAAAAATAAATTACGTAAATATACACAAAATAATTCAATCAAAAATACAAGATTAAATTCCATAAATTTTTACCATATAAAAAATAACCGAATAATCTAAAAATCCAATACGGTAATACTTAGGACTACAACTTAGTCAGTTGAACATACGTTCTCGCCGTTCTTAGGAATAACTATTTTAAAAGTTATTTCAAAAAGAGTCGTTTATAAAGTTTTATTAAAACTTTTTTTGTGTAAACAAACTTAAATGATAAATATAAATTACATTTATTTTGATGTATGTTACTCAATGTTATACGCATACATTTGTTTTCATTTTCTTGATTGGTTTAAAGATTTCAACTGAGACAGTTGACTTGTTTTTATGATTTCCTTTTGGATATCATTATTTTGTGTGTTTATAGTTTATTTTTCATTTTATGATAAACGTTGCAACAGTTATCACCAAATATTTGTATAATTTTGTTTAAATGTGAAAATGTACAACTAATAAACAAAAAATATACTAAAAATATAAATAATGTAAATGAACTCTTTATATTAAACTCAGCATAAAATATCTTAAAATAATTCGAACTTGTAACTAAAAATAAACTCAATAAACTTAGAATTAAAAATATCATAAATAAAACATTACCATACTTATTCTTTCGCTCTATTTTGTTATATACATCGCAGTAACAACAATTTTAATTATTCTAATGGCTTACTCTGTATGATGTCTATGTGTAATTATGAATTTGTGAATATGCATATTTTGCAAGTCATTAGTTTGTTTGACTCGTGACCTCGACGCCAATCTTCGTTGTAGATTCATATATTTTTGTTGTACCAATCGGCTTTATTTATTGTAATTATACTCTTCAACTCTTTATCACTTACATTTCAATTTAATACACTTTTTGCAATGTGCTTATTTTTCATACTTATTAGTAGAACATTTAAAATAATTTTGTTTATAGTTGCTCTCTTAACTTGTTTATTTGAATCAAATATACAACATCGTATTAGATCAATATTTAGTGAATAGTTTAAAGGCCAAGTGCTCTTACTAAACCTATTATGCATAAACGATATTGCGGCAGTGAGAGACGTAATTGAATGATCAATTATAATTTTCTATTGGCGATCAAACATGTTTTGTATGAAGGGTTTGCATACGGCTTTTGTGTGTATGGTTCATCAAATATGCGAAGTCGATATGTTATCATGCTATACTGGTTATAAAAGACAAGAACAGTTTTTCGAAGAACGGTGCAGATAGTTTGCATTTTACCTTCAGTGTTTTTAAAAGATTTAGTGCTTTATATCAGTTTTTAAATACAAAATAAATTACACCATTCTGATACAATAATTGTAACTGTCCTTTTAATATACACTAATATTTTATCAGTTGATTTAGATTTTACAATAATTATCTTTTTTAGTGATCTCCAAGCATCAAAATATGCTAATTTAGGGCAATAGATTATTGGATCGTTGGTTACGCCCCAAGGTGTATGGTGTCATGAATACGTCATCAACCAATGTGATAACTTGTCCGGTCTCTGACACATGCAACCTACTGTCGTTATGCAAGTTTCCCACGGGATAGCTAACATATATGTATCAGAGGTCGGATAAGTGTCCTCGTAACCTGTGAACTAAACATGGCGTCATATAACTGATGCTGGTGATGCATATTGGGAGAGACTTGACACTTTTCCTAACTGTGTTCATTTTAATTATAAATCGATACAGAACTTTGTAAGACTATATACCAACGAGCACGCGGTTAGAACTATTTTGTGTATTAAGCAAATACTCATTCTCCGTGGGAGTATTGGTTGGTCAATGAATTCGACTGCGTTTTAAAAACGTGGGGAAATTTAAACAACAATTTCCTTATACTTGACCCTCATCTCGTACGGAATAATACTTTCATAAACGCATTGTGTTGCCGAATGTTGTACGAATTGTAAACTAAATCGTAGTTGACTGGCGTAATTGGTGTATGTGGAGAGTTAAAATCGGTATACCATCATTTCTGAGAAGGAAATGTTTCTAGAGGCTCTGTTTGGGCAGGTATATGGCATGGGAATCTAATTACGCCTTAAATTTATACCTCTTAAGCACTTGGGATAAAATATTTTTTCAGCAAGACTCATAGTTTGGATATTTTAAAATTAGTTCTTAAATGAATGAATAGAAAAATGAAGTACAAAGTAGTCTGCTATATCTTAATGTGATTTACTGAAAGTGAAGGTGGATACTGAAAGTCATAACTTCTTTACGAAACAATTGAATTTGGAACATTTGAGATAGTATTTTGAGGCGGTATTTTTTTCATGATATTTAAATCATTATTATGTAACAAAGTGTGCAAAATGGTGTTACAAGTTCATAGTCAACGAAAGTGGTTTGGTTGGACAATTTCTGTAACTTTTAATTGCCATGTCAGAGTCACAGTTAAACTGCATTTTCGGTAAACTAACTTTCCGCACCCTTAATACTATTAAAGATTGGCTGAATATAATTGAATTGTTTTAAACAAATTTGAAGAATTATTATTGATTATTCGGACATTTGCCATCATTTGTGTATTAAAATCACTACTATATGTTTCGGGAATATTAATTAACTTCCGTTATCAAGTGACTAAAAACCAAGTGAACATAAACTTTGACATCTAGGTCTATGTTAAAGAAAACAAAGTTAAACTAAAATATACCACGAACCTTAAACAACTCAGAGCTGAAAATAATAAATAAAAAAAGAGGAAAAGTCTAAAAAAATTAGGAAGAAAGATTAATTGATTTTGATGTGGAAAGTCTGTTTACCGGTACAATAAATCATTACATTATTGAACATAGAATTTTAAAAGACAAAAACCTAAAATAAAGAACTAAACATCCAGTTGTTGACATCATGGAACTCGTCAAACTATGTTCGGAATGTAATTATATTCAAGTTAATAACAAAATATATCGCGATAATGACGACGGTATTTCAATTGGTAGTCCACTTAGAGCTATTTTTGCCAGTATTTGTATGGATGAATCCGAAAAGAAAATTAATTATTCCGAATTAAAACCCGAAAAATGGCTCACATATGTAGACGATACATTGGTCGTATGACCTCATGGTAGTAATCAATTAGAAATTCAATTAGAAAACCTTGGAAAAGGAAGTAAATTACCTTTCTAGTCTTGTGTGTTGAGAAAGATAAGGATGTCCCGAAAACTTCAGTTTATAAAAAGAACTTACACCGGTCGTTATTTAAATTATAATTACAACTTTCCCAATTCTGTCAAGGAAGACAAAAAAACACAACTACATTACAAACACAGAAACCACAAATACACACCTGACGGCTACCTGACGTGTTGACAGACCGGGGCCAGAACAGCAACTGGCCGTTTGCCGAGGGCGTGGCATCCAGCTAGGGGAGTGGCCTATTGTTTCATTAAGTTTTGTTTTTAGCAAGCGATCGTGTTAAACCCCTACGTCGAGATTCAACAGGTAAAAGTTGAGCTTGTGTTTTTATTATTACTACGGATATTATAATATAGTTTTAGTTTTTTTTTTAAATAATATGAACCTTAAAGGCTTTAATTCTATCTTTGGCTGATAGGATTGTCCGATATCTTTATGTACGAGGCTTAAATTATTTTACGTTTGTATTAGTTACTTTCCTGAAGTATGACTTTTCCTCTTCTCAATTGAATTTGTGATGTTCTGCAGGTTTTGATTTACCGACTAGGCAACATCATGTTTTTAAGTTCTTTTATCCTAATGTTTAAAGGTATTTTGTCTCGCCTATATATTGCCTATCACAGTCACATTTAATATGCTAAACACAGATTTAATTGTCCTGTTTGCCATTTTTAGGTTTAGTTTTAAAAGCGGTACAAATTTTATATTTTCTGGCTACACACGTAACGTTTTCAGATAATATCGACACATGTGGGATTGTTATGAACACTAGAGGTTTATTTTCATCTTTGAACTCTTTCTTTTTATTATTGTTTGCTATTTTACATTTAGAAATACTGGATTGAGGATATCCGTTAGAACTAGATCCTGCTTAATGCGAATTAGTTCACGGTTAAAATTGTTTTTATCAGAAGAAATAGTATAGGCTCTATCAAGCAAGGAATGAACTATTCCTTCGTAACCTGGAATTAAAATGGCTGGAAATATAATATAAGTTAAATAATGACCAGTGTGTGTATTTTTTCTATAAACTGAAGTTTTCAGGACATCCCTACCACTCTCAAAACAAGCATCTATAAAAATAGTTTATAAATTACTCTTCCATGGTTGAGGATCTGGAAGTAGAATTGTTGTTAACTAAAGCCAGTTTTCTAAATGATTTCTACTGAGGCAATACGACAAAATATGTATCGTCCAAGTATCTGAGCCATATTTTGGGTTTGAATTCGGAAAAATCAATTTTTCTTCTCGAATTCTTCTTAAAAATATTGGAAAAATAGGACTAAGTGGACTACCAAATTGCCATCACGTCATTTTGGCAATATATTTTGCTATTAACTTCGTACATAGTTTGAGGAGTTCCATACTGACAACAACGGGAAGGTCAGTTATTTCTTCTAGATTGTTGTCTTCTAAAAGATATATAATATGTTCAATTATGTTTAGGTTTTCTTGTACGGGTACATTGGTAAACCAAATTTCCCCATTGGTAAACCAATTAATCTGTTTTTTCCTCGTTTTTTAACTTTCCAGTTTTGGCTCTGAAATGTAGATGTTTAAGGTTAGTGGTATATTTCAGTTTTACATTGTTTTCTTTAACATAACCTAGATCTCTAGGTTTACGTACCCTTAGTTTTTATTCACTTGATAATGGGAGTTGATTCACATTCTCGAAACATAATGTAATGATTTAACACACAAATGATGGCAAATGCATGAATAATCAATAGTAATAAAATTGAACTTCCATCAATAATAAATGATAAACTTCAGAGAAATTTTAAGTAAGTTTATTTATAGTTTCCCATAACGTTGAATCTAAATTTTGTTTCAATATTATTAGAAAAATTCCACTGGCAACAAAATTGCATACTACATTGTGTAGTCAATTGCAATCAAATTTATCGCGTTTAGGCAATAAGCTATGTTAAATGTTTATTATTGTTTCCAGTAGAGTATAAAGAATGATATGTGTCGACGTAAACAATGTTTTCATTAAACTTGAACAAGTATCCATTTAAAAACCTAATTCACATTATAAAATAAGAAACAACATTACGTAAATATAATCATTATGCTAATTCTTCTAGGTTATATATTCACATTTTAATTTTTTAGATGCAGTAACAAGATTTAAAGAGGATGTATTTTGAAATTATTTAATTTAATTCTAGAACAATGTCCATCATTTCTGATCTTGACTATATAGTACTTTCATGGTGAATTCTGCTCTGAATTGATACAAGCGGTTGACTTCTATTGTAAACTATCAAACCTCTTCATTTACATACTAATATATTTTATATTACTTAGCCTCTTGAACTTTGTACCCATAACCGACTATTCATCCCCAGGACAAACACATAACATATAAAGTAATTTAACAGAAAGGTTTTTGTTTGCTCAAATGTTTTTCTATTTCCCTGCATCTTAAATTAGGTACTACATGTAATATTTGTTATTCATTGTTTGAATTAAATAAAACCTGGAAAAGTAAAAGTGTAACAAATTACTAAGATAGAGGTTTTAGACGTTTCAGTTACATACCTGTCTAATGGACTCTTGCAATTGATCATTGGTTTAAACTCCGCGTGCTTGCCTGCCGCAGAGCAGAAAGGATATGCGTGTTGCAAACACTCCCATTGAAGGAAAGGATTTCCTTTGAATAGTCTTATCAATAAATTGTTTTCTTATTACGAGTTTCCTTTTCACCATTTCCTGCTCTTTTCGAAAAGCAAGGTTATGTATAGATTCACATAAATGAAACATTTCAATATGAGAATCTACGTTTGCACTAGATTTGTTTTACTTGATTGATTTGTTCGGCAAAAATTTATTAAATATTTAACGTTAAAGGAAAATCATCATAACTTATAAATATTATAAAATTATAAACATCAAAGCAAATAGTGTAAAACAATTTTAAGATCAGTGTCAATAAATAATTGATAAAAATCATCAATAATAATTATTATAATACTTGTTTGGATTAGTTAGTTATCATCTAACATAGTAATTTAATTCTACAAATTAGTTTATGTAAAATATACATATACATTTTCCAGTTGAGTTAAGAAATTAATTTTTAAATTATTCAGGATTATTAAATTTATAAGTTAGTTTTTTAGTTTAGGACAACTTCAAAAGCTGTTAAAAGTAATAATAAAGACACTAAAATGTTCTATAATTTTGCATATATAAACTTCTTCCTTTATAGCCAACGTGAACTGGTAGAGTTTGATTCTTCGTCTTTAACATAAACAACCGAAGTATTTGAGAGTATAGTTCAGCCAAGCATGTGACTCCTAGTACGTTGCGGAATATAAACTAATGACGACTAAACTTTAAATCTATTTCATCTGTATTTGAACCACGTACGCGCTCTACTGAAGTCTTACAACACTAGGACAGGTTTTATAAAGAAGACGCTTCAATTGAATTCAAGTCGGCACATGCATACATTGTAAATTTTAAAAATACAGTTTGATATGTGGGGTTTGTTGGATGATCGGGTTATATAAAGAAGTTGGGGGTTAAGTTTTTTATCATAGCAAAGTACCTCTTAGTTTTACTTGTTTTAAATATAGATAGCGCTTCTGTAAATTAGTTCTTTCAATCTGTACATCCATAGATGCAAAAGGTCGGGTAGTTATAATTTTTGGTATGTTGTATGTATAGGGGCACTATTGAAAATACCAAGTTTTTGACCTCGCCGGAGCTATTGTCGTGCCACCGGAGCCGAAAACTTCCATATTTTTTTACTTTGTTCTAGATATTTCAAATTTTAGCATGAAGGACGGGTTTAAAAAAAAACCCATTCCGTCCTTTTTTAAAAAAACAGTAAACTTACCATAATTTAAAACGAAAATCATCTTCATGAGGATATTAGTTTTTGATTTACAGCCATTCAAATTGCATGCAAACTTTTGAAAATGTTTAGTTTTTTTACAGTAATTGCGTGTTTTTACTGTGAAAACCGATAAGGACTAACTTTAAAGTAGTAAGCAACTATAACTTTAATGGGGTTTCTACCATGAATAAATAGCTTTTGAGGTAGAACTGTTTGAATTTTGAGTATACTTCCAACTTTAAATAATATGAAAAGTAAAAAGAAAGGAAATTGTAATTGAAAATGAAAAAATTTGGTGCAATGGTACAATACATTCAATCGCATCAAATTATATGTATTTTACATGAAAGAGTTTATATTTAGGAAAATAAAAAAATATTATATAAATGCATTTTTAGTTACACCAATTAAAATTTCGAGCAAATTATTCAACATTTGTTAGTTTTCAGAGATTATTTGCGGGTTTTTTTTACCGTAAACTAATGTTTTTCAGCAAAATATAACAACTAACTATACAGTAGTGAAATGTAACTAACTTTAATCTGTGATCAAAGTGGCAAAAATTAGTTCTAAGATTTCCTGTATCTGAATATTTCAATCCTGCTTTTCGAAATCGACACGAACCAAGGCGTCGTTGTAACTGGATGAGAAACCTACATTTCACAGTATTTCAATGAGGTGCTTTGATCCAAATTTGTGGTACAAATACACACCAACTAAAAGTAAAAGTGAGGATAAAAACTAAAGAGGTCGAACTGCAGCTATTAGGACGTGTGACATTGAAACACATTTCTTTTTCCATTTATCCAGACTGCTTCGCTTTCCTTTGAAGATGAGAATTTAAACAATCTTACTACTGATTTGTTGATTACAGAATCTACATACTCCAAGAAATTATTTAAAGGTGTATATTTGTTTCATATAGTTTTGCTCAAATATCTCATAACATGAGTTCAGCTGCAGCTTCAATTACTCGCATTTTTTTCAGGGTCAAATTCCTTCTTGTCAGACCAAGCAGAAGTTAGTATTTTGTGTTCATCATTCTTGAAACATACGATATTATACATTTGGTGGCTGTTTCAGCTTTGACTATATCTTCCTGTTATTTGTTAAATACATGAGTTTTAATGGTCCAATTGTCAGGGCGATAATCTCCAGGAGTTTGATTTATTAGCTCTTCTAATGAAAAGTGACATTCTTCAGAGTTTTCCTTAAGGAATATATATATATTCCATTGCCCGTTACACATCAAGTGCAACTAAATCACTTTCTTCTTCCCCAATTTGTTGTTTAATTTTAATTTCCCATTCATCACCTCGTATATCAGCGGAATTAAGTATTGTATCTTTCGTTAAATTGATTTCCACTGTTATCACATTATTCCTTTTCGACAGCGTCTCCCTTTTCTGGACTACATGGAATTCATTGGTTAATCTCTTTTCTATGCAAAGGAAATAACATTGTTGAAAAGCAAACGTTTTTGTAGAAGTTCTTGACAATTTCACGGGCTCAGTATCCAAACTTTCACGTCGAAGAGATACTGCTATACATTTGAAATTGATTTGACGTTTTAGGCAAGCACTGTGATGCACATTAAAAAAAAATTGGGTCTGCGTCGGACCAGACGGTGGAAGTTATACTTCTTTGGCGATTCGTATATTCGTATACTTTCCTATAATTTAAAAAAAAATGTTTCCCAGAAGGGGGGATCGAACCAGGGATTCTAGCGTGGAAGTCGAGTGCGTTAACCAATCACCCACCGAGACTCTTGAGGTATCTCTTGTAGAGAAAAGGTATAAAAAGGCACTTTCCGGATTTTACTCCTAACGCGTGACTCTGTTTCTCGACCGACACCCCATCCCGATTACAACGGGCGCAAAAACTTCAAAAACATTAACGTTAATTTTCGAAGTAATGCTGGACTTCAAAAAAGTTTATATTTCCTTTTCTTTCACCAACACCACATCAACCCCATTAAAACTGTACTTCTAAAAGGTGCGAGTAATATAACACATAAAAGACACCACACAACAACTGGGAATTGATCAGAGATAATAATACCAAGAGATAAGATATAATAATATCTCTTCAGAGCCTACATCCCCTTCTTCCCACTTCTCCACGCCACCAATCCTTTTAATTTGAACACCTGTCACAATCCATGACACACGATGACTCCAAATTCTATAATATGTATATTCTATCACCGACAATATGTCTGTTCGACTATCCACCAGTCTTATAATATAAAACTAGCAGCATTTCGACCACTTTGCTTTACAAGCTATTAAAGGTAGATACGCCACTTTGGTCACAGATTAAAGTTAAATTTTTCTACTTTGTAGTTAGTCCTTATAATTTTGTTTAAAAACTATTGATTCTTTGTAAAAAAGAGCAAATATTCTCAGAAAACTATCAAATTTTGAATAGTTCGCTCTAATTTTTATTAATGGCTGTAACTCAAAAAGTATTTATGTAACATTGTTTATTTTCCTAAATATAACCTATTTCATGTAGTTTGATGTGATTGAATGTAATTGTACTTTTGTATTAACAACTTAAATTTTTCAATTAAAATGAGTTTTTTTGTACATTTCATATTATTTATTTCTTGGAAGTGTACCCAAAATTCAAACAGCTCTATTTCAGAAGCTATTCATGGTAGAAACCCCATTTTGGTCACATATTAAATTTAAAATTGTCTACTTTAAAATTAGTCCTCATCAGTTTTGCTGAAAATCTTTGGTTTCACACTAAATGTTTTTTAAAATTCGATAGTTTGCTTGAAATTTGAATGACGGTAACTCAAAAAGTATTATCATCAGGAAGATGATTTTCATTTTTAATTGTAAAAAATTTACTGTTATTTACAAAAGGTTTTTTCTTTCAAACCAGTTCTTCATGGTAAAAATTTCAAAAATCTAGAACAAGGTCCAAAAATGTGTTGGTTTTCAGTTCCGGTGGCGCGCGAGGAGCACCGCCATGGTTGAAAACTTAGCATTTAAATAGTGCCTCTATATATACAAGATACCAAAAATCAGAATTACCCTTAAATTGACATATTTTTGTGGTAAACGATTGACTGGACTAAATGTGTGGCTTTATGACATAACGAAATCAATTAGAAATATGTACTACGATTTCTATGGTTTTATGAGTATCGTAAAATCAAAATAGAGATTGTAAAACGAATTTAACTATTAAACTCAGATGGTAATAATAACAATTACAGCAGAAACAACAACAACAATAGTAATAATAACACTAAAAAACAGTAAAATAATACATTACACAACCTATTTCCATTTTAAAATAATCAAATTCCATCATGGAAAATGCAATATGTCCGACAGTATTGAAAACTAATGAAACCATAAAAAATTTTTGGCTAATATGCTTGTATGGATATAATACATCAAATATCAACTTTTTATGTTTGGTTATTTTACATATCTTTAATGATTTGCTTTTTTAATATTAACCTCTACAATTTAACCAAAACGTTTGATAATATTATACCTTTTTAGAATTGTTATTTAAGTCTAACATAGTCGTCACCAATGTTTGTAAGCTTCCACAACATGAAATAAGTACTATACTGTCATATTTATAGTACGCAAAATAAACTGCACTACAAATAGTACTGTATTTATTTTTGGTATTGTGTCTGTCTGTCTGGTATATGATACTGTAAAGATTTGAAAATAATGTGTTTATGTCCTTTTAAATACTTGACCGTGAAACCAAGTTCTGTTTTCGGTATACTTGATTACGTACGTCATTGTGTAAGAACAACAATGCTTGACTTAAATACTAAAACATATTTATGCGGTTTTGAGAGGCTACATACACAACGAAATCTGAAAACAATGAGTTTCTAATGTGATATATAAATTGCAAGTAATCTCTTGTAAGTTAAAAAAATTTAACCTGAACTAATGATGCCTTTGTACTTAGTTTTATATCTTAAATATTATGTTATAATATTATGTTATTCTGCAGTAATTTACGGTTTGTCACCAACGATTTGTTTAAATCTCGTATGTTGCATATTAATATGTGTTAATCTTTTACTAAATAAGAGAATCCCCACTTTTCGTGGGAGCGTTTTGTTTTGTCAAAAAAGGAGTGTTACATTAATAGAACAAGAATACGAAGAAGAAGAACAAGAAGATGATGCGACCCGAATGGCGTCAAACGTTTTACAACTGGTACACTAAGTCAATGTGAAAAAAGGACACAATATTTTCGTTTGGCGAAAAAGCAACTTTCAAGGCACGGCTCTTTACATTCAAAACGGCGAAGTTGGGTACCCATTTCAATGTTACATAACCAAAACATACCTTCACTGATAAGCATATTTTTGTGTTGTTTTTGTCAAAAAACAAAAGCTGTATTTTTTTTTCTTAAAGTGAAATAGGTTGTGGATGTCGATTGCTAAGGTTTACTCAGTTGCAATATCTCTTTTTGCAACTGAGTAAAAAATTAATAAAGTTTAATATTTTTTGCTACTTATACCATACGTTTATGAAAACAATAAAACGGTTTTTGAAAATGTATTCAGCAATCAACATCCGCATATGACAGTACTTCAAAATGAAACCAAATTTTTAAATTTATTCAAAGAATTAACGGGAAAAATGAATTATTCTGTAGCATTGCTCTTATGGGAATCAGATTCAATACGGCGGACAGGGTAGCGCCCCCTTAAGGCTCTTCTTTATCTTGAAGAAAACTCCCGATTGTGCCGTATGATTTCAATACGAAAGGTCTGATTAAAGCCGCAAAATCGTCTATCAAACCAGTATTAATTTGGGAAGAAATAAATATCGGAGTGATGCACAACGACACTTATGGCAGTGTACATGAGTATTGTTTTTACAGATGAGCTATTTGTACAATAAACTTTGAAAACTACAATGAAATAATAACAATACAAATTATAAAGAAAATTGAGGGAAAATGTTTCAACATTTGAAGTTTACTTCATTATTCCAAACAATGTTGAAGTTTACTATTGGCTTAATAGTAAACTAATTAATTCAATAAATTTAATGTATGTTTATTAATAACTATATATATTTAGGTTTCGTTGAATAGTATCATTATTCGTTAGATCCTACTCCTATTGGCTACTGCAAGGAAATAATGGAAGAGGTTTTCTGAAATTTTTTTGATTTAAAACATTAATTTAAAAAAAAAAACTAATAAACACTGAATTTTAAAACGCGTTCTATCGGCACATTTTTGTCACGTTTTGTGTATATGCGTTGAATAGATATCAACTTTGCATTGAATGTAGGGAAGGTCAATTTAAACATTTAATCTAGGTTAGTAGGTAACATGTTATATATCCTTATATGATACTAGGTGTTTGTAATAAATGTTATGTATTCATTCATGATTATAAAAAATAAACTATTATGTTTATAACAAAGATAACACGTACTGTAGAAGTGAACACTGCACACAGGTTTGTTGTATTTTTATACAGGGTGAGTCTGTAATTCAGTGGGTGGTCGTATGGATCAAAGTAAAGAAAACATGTCCGGTACATTTACCCGCTATCCTATCCACCAGTTTATTTTGTATAATTTACATCTGGTAAGTTTAATCGTTTAAGTAGAGATTTTGCACGATACTCCTTAAAACGATAGAACATAATATGGTAA
>JAGFPH010000158.1:635245-674594 GCA_018207615.1 Philaenus spumarius | reverse complement strand
ATTTTGGGGGTTGCGGGAGAGCCTAATTTTAGCCAAAGTTTTATTTCGGCTACGTCCCCTTCGGTTGAACTCGGACAGAACCTTACGTTCGGGTTAGCTCGGATTTCCATACGTTATAACACATTTTATAAAAATAATTCGGGGTACAGCGAAGCCTAAGCTCGGTCAAGTCCGTCGTTTTGGTTCGGGTAAGACCGGTAGAAATATATTACAAGGGGTTGCGGCAGCGCCTACGGTTAGCCTAAGCTTTATTTCGCCTAAGTACGAATTTCGGGGGTTGCGGCAGAGCCTTACGTTCGGAAAATACCGGTTTGCAAGTCTTTATTTTGACTAAGTCCGATTCGGATTTACTCGGGGGCGATCGGGAGTGTTCGGGTTTATATAATGCAATTTATACTATATTACAAGGGTACTATAACAATTTAAAAGCTCTTAATTTCTCTAAGTGACCTTCGGTCGGATTCGGGAACGATCGGTAATGTTTGGGGTGTTATAATACAATTTATACTATATTACAACGACACTATAACACCGTGCACCTGATGCAAGGTTGCTGACGGGTGGTAAACTTATATACTTCACAAAACAGTAGATTCTCAACAGAGTCGGCCTAGCCTAACCGCTAGCGCTGCGGACTCGGGTCATGGTGATACCCGGTTCGACTCTCGGCGACACCCAAACTTTTTTCAAAGCAAAAAATTAAATTAAATTAAATATTAATTATTACAAAACAAGATGGCTGCCAAAAAAAAAAAAGATGGCGGCTCAAAATTCCCCAAAATCTTTAAAAATCCAAAATCCCCAAAATTTCAAAATTCCCCAAAATCCCCAAAAATCAAAAATCCAAAAATTCCAAAAAATGTTAGGACCCCCAAAAAAAAAACCAAAATCCAAAAATGTTAGGTTAGGACCCCCCAAAAAAAAAACCCAAAATCCAAAATTCCCAAAAAATGGCTTAGGTTAGGACCCCAAAAAAAGGGGGCGTGGCTTGGGTTAGGAACCAAAAAGACCCAAAAAAACACCCAAAAAAAGGGGGCGTGGCCCAAGGTCAATGACCTTCCCCCACTCCATTTTACGCTATATCGTCGCCGACTCTACTAATGTACTATAGCCACCGGAAAACATGCTTAATATAAGAAGATTGTACTTATAGTTTACCGTCTCGTGGTCTTTTTACCCCCCTTGGAAAATATGTAGGCCCATTTACCTAGACTTGCCCGTTACCGGTATCGTACGCGATATTTCGGCCGAAGCAACATGTAGGCCTACGTGTGTTGTCTTGTTAACATTTGTGTGTTGTCTTGTGTGTTTTTTAATTGTTTTAACTTATGTAAATACCTCGATTGAGTGACTTGAGTTGTTTTATACGGCCTGATGATGAAAACATGGAGTTTCTATACCGCGGTAGCATTTACAATGTGAGTAAATAGACCACGAGACAGTAAACTGTAACTACAATCTTCTTATAATAATTATATATTTATTAAATAATAAAATGTTTATAATTTCACTCTGGGCCGAATCTGCAACCAGCAAAATCTCACAAAGCAGGTGGTGGTAAGTCTAAGCGGATCGGGTAACCCAGTAGGTCAAGTTTTTCTCAAAATGATTGTAGTTTTTAAACATATAAACAATTTAAAAAAGTTTGTATACAAACTTCAAAATATCACATATACATTTTGAAAACAATCTAGATTGAAATCCATTTTTGAAGTACGTGTTTTTACACTTGAGGTTGTTAATTGAAACGAAAATATCGACGATAATATGTATAGTTACCGAAGCTTCAACTAAACGATAGTTTTCCGGAACGGGAATGGAAGAATGTCGTCAAAGGTGAATCTATTTTGTAGATTCATTACTAACAGAAAAATAGTTGTCTCTCTTATTTACAATTTTACCTACTTGCATAAAATATTTACACAAAAAAACTATTTTGCCTTTCAGAAAAAACCTTGGCAAATATAAATAAGTAGGGTTTGTTTCATACAAAATGTAGAAAATGTTATAATTAATTGTGTTGACAAATTGTTATTTGTAGGAAAAATGAAAATATTTTGCTACAAAGTTATAGATTATTAGTTGAATTACTACAACAGTGCAACCAATCTGTTGTTCCTTTCAAAAACGTAATGTCTCAAGTTCAAGTATGTTAATTAAAACCCTTAAACTGTCCATGCTAATTTTTTGCAATGCAAAGCCATTTCGTTGCGTGTGCAAGCATATTTTCAAAAATTCACTGAATATAGTAATTAAAAACCAATCTAAAAGTGTTCCATAGCTTTTTTGTAGAGAAAAGTTCAAACAATTCATATAGGCCTACGCTAGTAAAAATTGATTCTTGTAAAATTTACAAAGTTATTAGCTCAATAAACAAAAATTGTTCAGTTACGGAAGGAAAAAGTTCAACTTTAGGCCTACTCAAAAAGAAGAAAAAAATGTAATTTTTTTCAAAATGTACAAAAGTTTGAAAATTTAGTTATAAATATGACTGTATAAAAATATATATCAATTTCAAATTTATTGTTTTAAAAACACCAGTTTTTATGTTCCTACTACAAGACTGAATACTGTCAAACCATGACTGAATATCAGGTGACCAAAATAGGGAGAAAGCTACTCCGCCGCGCCGCGCTCAGAGTGGACCAGGCTCTCCAGCATGGTGCCGGGCCGAGTCGAGCCTCTCTACCGACCTAGTGGACGACCAGCTTTAGTCATAAGAAAACTGAAATACATAATCATACTAGGACGCTTACGTAATAGATTTTTTCTTTGTAAATATTATTTCGTTTTTTATTTGAACATGGTTAATGCCTAAAAGCCTAAGAATTAGGAGTTAGTAATAATTTAATGGGTGGTAAAGGATGTAAGTTCAAAACATAAAGTTAATTACTATAGAATATAAACAAATATTTCACATAAGTTTAGCACCGCTCGTCCTATTACTCAGGCACGAATAATAATTTAAATAAACTTGTTGAACTTACCGTCCAATAGTCCAATTTCACACGTCCAACGACGGCCGTTTCGGCTATTCAGCTATTTTCAAGTTAGGACCATTGTCCTTCGTCATTAATAAAAATAAAAACACATATTACACTTAAAAACACTTACACACACAAGTCCACAATTACAAAATACGCGCTCGCACATTTTAATGTCCGTGTGGTTAGATCACTGTACGGCTAGACTGTCGGTATTACGTCTGTGCATAGTTCTTATCTGTATTTGCTTTTGCAATGTCTATTACCAAGTCGAATAATGGTTTGGAATTAAAATTGAGTTTATCATTAAGTAGCGTTCCTTGCTCTGTCTTGAAAGCTTTATAAATCTCATACTGCTCCAGAACATTCATAAGCTTCCCTTTGCTACACTTATGCAAAATGGTTAAAGATCTGTCAATCACATCATATTTGTGTGCTGTTTCCATAATGTGTTCAGCAAATTTTGAATCGGTTTTCGGAGGTTGTGCCGATCATATTGCGGGAGGAAGATGTTCTTTAAACCTCTTATGAAATGATCGTCCAGTCTGCCCTATGTATTTTTTGGGGCAACCAGCACATGATATCAATCTGGTATACTCCTGTTTGTTGGAATTTATTGTTGGTATTTGGACTTCCATTCAATATTTGCGATAAATTATTTCTCTTGCTGTACGTGGTAATGTACCCTACTTTTCTGAAGGCATTGCTCAGTGAGTTATGTAGTCTGTGGTTGTATGGCACTGAAATGTATTTATTATCTGTCAAAGTCCTATGCTTTGCAGCCTTTATTTCTTGTTTCTTCAACAATTTATCAGCAATGGTAGGATCGTATCCATTTTTTAAAGCGATGTACTTAATTATATTACTCCTCTATGTAATCGTTGTGTGCCATTGGTACTGTACAAAGTCTGTAAATTAAACTGTTATACGCAGCCATTTTGTGCGACTGGGGGTGGTTCGAACTGTTATGTATGGTATGGTCTGTGTTTGTGGGTTTCCTATATATTTTAAATTGATGTTTTCCCTTCACTTTTGAAATGGTGTGGTCAAGGTAATTTATGCTATTATTTTGTTCTATTTCCGTTTTGAATTGTAAAGATGGATGGAGGCTATTTAAGTATGTGGCAAAACTTTCTATTTGTCTGCTTGTGCCACGATATAGAACTATATCATCTACATATCTGTGATAATAAACTATGTTTTTAAATGCTTGTTATTGGTGGTCATTATATTATTGGTCTCCATGTAATTTAAAAATATTTCTGCTATTATGCTAGACAGAGGGCATCCCATTACCAGTCCTTTGCTCTGTTTATAATATTCATTATTAAATTAGAAATAATTCTGTGACAAGCATGTGTTCAACAGATTGGATAACTCATCTATTGTTTTATGATCGATCTTTTGGTTGTCTGTTAGATTTCTAGTTAATATTGAAATCGTTTCCTGAACCGGTATATTTGTATACAAATTCGTGATATCGAACGAAACCAAGGTTGATCTGGGTTTTATGGGAATATCTTTTATTTTTGAAATGAGGTCATGGCTATTTTTGAGACTGAAACTATTGTTGAATGTTATGTTACTACGAAGTATTGCGTCTAATGTCTTGGAAATTTTGTATGCTGGCGCTGTTCTAAAGTTCACTAGTGGTTTGATCGGTTGTCCAGTTTTATGAATTTTTGGCAGCGATCTCTATTTTGGTGCAAATGGTTTAATCATTTTATTACATTTTTTAAGGTCACTATCTAATAAAGTTTTACACGCATTTATTGAAGTGTTTACTTGTTTGTTGTAAGAAACAGTTGGGTCTTTCTTTAGTACTGTAATGGAGTTTTAAGTGAAAAACGCTTTTGTTTTGTTGATATAATCACTTCTATTCATTATAACTGTAGTATTACCTTTGTCTGCCTTAGTGATTATTGCGTCATTAGATTGGATGGTATTATGAAGTTTTTTGGCGACTTTTAGATCATAATATTTACCAATATTGCACGGGTTGTGTTTATCTTTCTTAATAACGTTGTTTACCTTATCAGTTAAAAGTACACGGACTGAGTTCTCCTTATCTTTAGGTAAATATTGTATATTCAATATTCAAGTTATCGTGTTTATCAAGTACACTGTTTTTAAGCCCCTTATTTAGTAATTCCATTTCTTGTTTGGTGAAATCAATATTAGTCATGTTAATAGTGCGCGGATGAAATTCATGTTTACATGCGATCACATGATTTTGTCCTTTCTGTATGTCTGTTAGGTTACGCAACTTCCTATTAATTGTATCAATTTTTTTAATAATGAGTGGTCTAATCTGCCTGTCTAAAATATAAAGGCTGCAAAGCCTAGGACTTTGACAGATAATAAATACAACTTTGACTTTCAGTGCCATACAACCACAGACTACATAACTCACTGAGCAATGCCTTTAGAAAAGTAGGGTACATTACCACGTACAGCAAGAGAAATAATTTATCGCAAATATTGAATAGAAGTCCAAATACCAACAATAAATTCCAACAAACAGGAGTATACCAGATATCATGTGCTGATTGCCCCAAAAAATACATAGGGCAGACTGGACGATCATTTCATAAGAGGTTTAAAGAACACCTTCCTCCCGCAATACGATCGGCACAACCTCCGAAAACCGATTCAAAATTTGCTGAACACATTATGGAAACAGCACACATATATGATGTGATTGACAGATCTTTAACCATTTTGCATAAGTGTAGCAAAGTGAAGCTTATGAATGCTCTGGAGCAGTATGAGATTTATAAAGCTTTCAAGACAGAGCAAGGAACGCTACTTAATGATAAACTCAATTTTAATTCCAACCCATTATTCGACTTGGTAATAGACATTGCAAAAGCAAATACAGAAAAGAACTATGCACAGACGTAACATCGACAGTCTAGCCGTGGACAGTGATCTAACCACACGGACATTAAAATGTGCGAGCGTGTATTTTGTAATTGTGGACTCGTGAGTGTAAGTGTTTTTAAGTGTAATATGTGTTTCTATTTTTATTAATGACGAAGGACAATGGTCCTAACTTGAAAATGGCTGAATAGCTGAAACGGCCGTCGTTGGACGTGTGAAATTGGACTATTGGACGGTAAGTTCAACAAGTTTATTTAATAAACAATAGTCGGTATGGCGAGCATAAACAATAATAATAATAATTTGTTTGCAAACAATTTATAGGGTTATAACCTTTGAGTTATTGAAACCTGCTTGAATTTGGTTTGTAAAAGTGCATTTTCAAATGGAAGTAAATTTTATCTGAAACAATCTAAAAGTAGATTATTTTGTTCAAAACAATTTTAACTTAGCTCTTAGAGTGTGCATCGAAATTCTAGTTTAATTGGTCGAAAAATGTCACATGCACCACAACTATAAATTTTAAACGTAATACACATGATGTTGGATGGACATCAAATCTGTCCTGTATTACGTTGATGCAGTAATTACATGTGACATGCACTGTATTTGCTCTACATCGATGCAGTAATGCGTGTAGCATATTCCTATAATTATGTTAATGTAATTAATTAAACTAACTAACAATCAACATTTATAATACGGAATGCATTTTTACGTTAGTATAAACAAGACATTAAGAAATCTAATACCGCTATTTAAATAAAATGTTCTGATTCTGAATATATTGATTTAGTTTACAATTAAATGTAGATTGTATTGTATAATATTGTATATATTTGTATGACACTAGTTATGAAACTTAAATGACAGTAAATAAAACCTGCATGACACTGATTATTTTTTACTGATACAATATTCATTTTTTTAAAGAATATAATAACTAATATAAATGTATTTAATTTCTCCACGAGTTTTCATGAACACTTACTTATTCTCTTCTACAAAATACGAATAACTATACTTAACAATTTTGAGTAAACAATCATAGTAAATTCATAGTTTGAATTTGAAGTAAAATATTTTGAAACCTATGTTTGGTAAGTACATAGATAATAGACTTTGATCAAAATTATGAATTTTAATTTCGTATAGCTACAATTTTATAAACCGGTTTCTAATTGACTAAGGCATATTAAAGTTTAAATATAGTATTTTCAATACATACTTACTAAGTTTTTTCGAGTTAAATTTATTAAAACAATTTAACACGTTCACTACTAAGGACGCACATGTGAGCTTGACACTGAACACTATGAGCAGCGACCGACGAACAGCGCATTGCGTGCTTCGCTCGCCAACTCCCGTGTTTTAACTATTTTCAATACACAGTGCATTGCACGCCAATTTTAAGCCTATGTGCTATGGTCGCACATGTGCGTCCGCTTTAAAATATTAGTGATTATTACGTAGAAAGGTTCAAAAATAAAAAAATAAAGTAATTTCTACTCATTTAGGCTACAAATATAAAAAATAAAAGGTCAGCTCCTAGCATAGGAAATACGAAGTTTGAGTAGCAGTGAACGTGTTAAGCAGCATTTTGTTTTAGTGATATGCTTTGTAAGGAGTTAAAGTATAGATGCCTCTTTATTGTTGCAGGTAAGAAAACCATAATATTTCGAGCTAATTTAAAATGGCAATCTCTACTGACTAATTCAACTTATAGTGGATACTTTCTACCTTTTCTTCCAAACAGATTATTTATTGAATCCGAGGTGGCTTTTAAAACGGTTTTACTTACAGGAACAAACACGAAGAAAAATCGATAGATATAAATTCATTTTAACTCTCGTTCCTTTCTTTGTTTGAAAAATCTACTTTTTATTTCGGTCGCAAATGGATTTTAAAGAGTCTACATTCAACTCAACCTTTCTTTGCATCGCACTTAAACAAATGGAACTTAAATCTATAATAAGAAAGTAATGCTTTTTGTTTACGAGCAACCTTTACGTTCACTATACTATTTTAATGGATGTTTGACCTCACATAATTACCATAATAAATTTACTTTGCATTTACGTCCTCAGTGAAACATTAATTCATTTTCGTTTATGTTTGTGCAACAGCTGTTCACAGATTAAATCGCATCATTCCGAAATAATGGAAATACCAATTACAATACATAAAACAATGACCGCATTTTTGTGTTTAACACTAAGGTTAATCACTATTATATTTATTGGACATTCTATCCCTGTCTCAAAAAACTCAACACATGACTTCTAATTCGATGAACAATTTCCTCTTGGATAGTTGACATTTAAAGATAGTCATGGATTTCAGAGGTACGAGTATACCATGGTGGATTCAAAATAACTCGTAGAATGTTATTTTGGGCCCTCTGCATGCATTGTATAGTGGACTTGATTGCAGTGTTCCAAAGTTCAATGCCATAAGCCCAAATAGGTTTGGGGATTAAAATATAGACCAACAGTTGAGAGAGAGGGCAGATTATCTACCCAGGAGCCAAAGTAGGTTTCTGAAACGACTGTTGATCTCTCTTGTTCCTGACATGACTTTTCCAAGCAAGTTAAACGACGATCAAAGTAGAATCCAAGATACTTAATGCATTCGAACTGAGGCAAAATATCATTCCCCAACTTAACTATAGCACATAACCCGAAGAGCATAACATTAAGAAGAGCAAAGGTATTGTGATGTGATTTAGATGCACTGGCCTTAATACGTCACTTAACCAACCAATTGTCGTTGCAATCCACTGGGCTTCCTCTGAACCATTACTACCCAAGAAGAAAGCACCAATATCTGTAAACGTTGCAACTGTAATGTCTGGTAGTTGTGGCATATCGCATGTGAAGATATTGTACCAACCATGTGGATGGAACACCAGCGGAGCTATAGGGCAGTCTTTGCCTCACCATGCGTAACCTGAAAGATTCTCCCAGACAGGTACGAGTCCAATACCAGGAACATCGAATGGGACAGGAAATTCTTGATCTTGCACTGCATACCCTCGTGCTAGACCTTGTCAAATGCTTGCTAAACATCCAACCAAAAATGGAGCTTAGCGGTACTCCTAACCCTCTTGCCAGGTTGTTGTTAACTCCATGTGCCGTCAAAATATTGAAGCGGATGGACATGCTGCCTGAATTGGGAGGATTACGGGACGGTGGTTCTTCTACTTTCACCAAAATAAAAAAAATAAAATTAAAACAAAAAATAGGGGGTAGATTAAAATTTAAAAAATAATTAAATCAAATACCATTTCTTTTTTCCCCTGTCCGCAGTGATCATATCTTGGTGTGTCGCTCTTACCACTGTTTTGTGCACAGCACTCTGTCAGAATGCCTACCATTATCTTGACAGATTTAATTTATACTCCTTCCATCTAATGCCCTATACTTATTATGTCTTTGAAGTTTGATGTAAGATATTTAACAGCGGCCAGAAGAAAACAGTAAAGTTCTTTGATGATTCTTTCAAAAGTTACGGTCACATAATACATGAGACGTTACGTTTGGATCTGTACCTTATATTTCCTCTATTTTCTTCCGTGCTTCATTTTGAATCGTTTTAGGATTAATTTGAATGACAATAATTTTAATTAAAAGATGTAAAGGATGCCGAATAAAGTAGATAAGAAGAGGCTAATGGAGGAGGATTTCAAATTAATTCCGTAACCGACCTTTTAGGCCTATTTTCTTTGGTGGTAGAAGTAGGACCACATTTACCTGAAAGGGGTCTCGAGGCATCTTTATTATTCTGTTTTAGATAGCTGTGTGTTGAGTGACTGGCCCCTATCTCTTCCTACCACTCCTTACTACTCCCCCTCTCTCAAGGTCAGGTACTTCGTGGCACATCAGTTCTCGACTGATCCATGAATTGTGCGTAGACTTCCGTGTCGTTAAAATACAAAATGTACAGAATGTCGGCTCCCGGACCCAGCGCGAGTTTGTGTTTTATTTGTAAGGGGCAGTGATGTGAAGGACAGTTAGTGAACTGGTTTGGAGACGAACTGAACCTTCTCACCTGGGTGGTAGATAGATACCACACAAGGAAGAAGCGCAAAGATGGTGGCCAGAGACGCAGCTCCACAACAATACCTCTTGCGGATGATTTTGTGCAGTTTAAAGAGGGATTGTAGGGACACGTGCACCTGCAGAAGACAAGGGTGAAATGCTCTTTAGTCTGCAGCTACAGCTCCTGTAACAATGTGTCAGATGTCGCACTTGATGTAGATTCCCACTCCCCAGAAAGTGACTAACTGACTTAAAAATTCTGGAGGATTTATCGACGATGCTGCAGCTGGTGTTTTCAGTGGAAACCAACGTTGCTTAACTGGGCCCTAACAAAAGGGCAAAAACACATAGATAATTATTTTATTTATTTAATTTTATTTCTTCTTAATGTTTAATTTATTTTAATTGATTATCTAATCAACACCATACACGTTCTTTGTTTTTTATATTTTTAACAATATTGTTATTTTAGTCTAATAAATTATTATCTTTAATAATAATAAAGTTCATTGTTTTTCTTTAGAAGTTTTTATATATATTTCGTCTTTTAATTTAATACTATTAATTTGTTATTATATTTTGTACAATAAATTGAAACATATTGTGCTGTGACGGTTTTGACCAGGTAGATTTTTAAAAACCTGGACCAGACCGAATTACAAGAAAGTGTATTTTAATTTTGAATATTAAAAACAATTGAAATTAAAATAATCCTTAATAACTCTAATTATTTTTTCTAAATATTCCCACAGAATAAATAAAATGAGCAAAACAATATCACTTGATAAATATAGTCCTTTTCAGAATTTTTGGTATGGATGGAGAGGAAAGATAGGGAAGAGGTTTATGGTCATGAGACGTTCAGACAAGGCTTCGATAATACAACACAAAGAAGTGGGCTAGTAATGAGAAAAATGAAAAATGTAGGTGCTGGTTCATCTGTGGGTCCCCTCAAACCTGTTCAGCCTATATTGGAATATAAGAAGCCGAAAGGGGGTCGATCGAATTCAAAAAATTGGATTATTCATTGGGCCAACAACATTTAAACAACTCAACAAAAAATCAGAACTACCGGATTTGACGCAAGGTTCCCCTCTTTCAAGTGACAAGTTTACTGGACTAATAGTAGGAATATAATACAATTTCTGGTTGTGCACATATAAATTTCTTTAACTAATAGTGAAACTTGAAATTATAAATTCGAATTATTTTAGCGGACATATTTCCTCATAAGAAGGGAATGGGGTTAATAATTATCTATAATTGCCAATACACTCAGTTATTGTGAAAATTTGACATCTGTTTTTAAATCCCTTTTCTAAAGTAAATCAAATTGTTACAAATACTGTGGGAGGAAATGGAGTACTTGTAAATGCTAACCTATACTCTATATAAAAAATTACAAAGCAGGTGAACTGCAGTTTTGGAATCTTTTATAATCATTCATACGAATTGCAAGCACATTAAAATCATACGAACAAACAATATTCGAAATAAAAAGTTTTTAACAAAACTTGTACGGTATCTATAGTTTTGCAATATCTTAAGAGTCAACTAACTTACCGCTGATATGAAATATGGCATACTTACAGAATGTGACATTGGTAGATTGAAAAAGGAAATTAATAATGAGAAATTAGGTTGATTTTTATTTCGCTTTGGGCATATCAGGTAGAACAAAATAAATTTAAAAACTTGTCTTTTCACACACACTTATATACTCACATTTTAATCGCAAGACTCTTCAAAGAATAATAACTATGCAAATTGGTTAGTGTACCGTTATAATAACGTACATGTTTATTATTTTAAAATATTGGGTTAAAATTATTTAACGCTGAACGTTTTAACATACATACTTTTAAAGTTCGAATTTTTTGGGCTTTTTATATTCTTGTAGCAAACGTTTTTCCGGGCTGTAGTATAACCTTACAACACGTTTATGCATGTCATGTATAAATTTTCATGAATAAACCTAACTTTTGAGAAATTAAATCCTTCTACAATGCCTCGAAATTGTGATAAATACTATAACTAGATTGTAGTTACACCTGCACAGTTTGTACAATGTGAATGTGTTAGTTTTTCTTCTTCGCTATTTGTCATTCAATTTGTTTTCTTAAGTAAATACAATAAAATAGAACGATTTATTTAAGTAGTCTACATGGTTGTTGATTGATCAACCATCCAAATCAGCATGGACAAACCTTACTTATTATTAGCAGTAAAAAATAAGGAACTTTCACAATGTTTTGGAGAAATAATTCATTTATGATAATGAAACTCGTTATTACCAAAAGAAGTGGACACTTAAACTTGCGTCGGCCATTTTGTCCAAAAATAATTATTTCTTTCTTAATAATACCCAAAGTTATTTCTTTTTTGAAAGGTTCATCAAAAGAAATAACCACGTTGAAATATAATTTAAAACAGGACAGCTAGTTGTACAATAGCAAGTAGACACTTTTCCTCTTGACAATATAGTATTGGAGGTATAGAGAACATACAACTCCCGCCTTTACAGAAAGTACTACGTATTTTCATTAAAAGTACCCTTACTGTAATGGTTCTTCCCTAATGAATAAAGTTCGCATTTATTGTGTAGGCAAGTTAAGTGTAACTGTTACGTCTGTGAGTCTATTGGGTTAAATTTTAAACTATAAATTTAAAAGGCATGAATCCTCACGTGCATATATAAAATGGTGTAGTTGTAATGCGATATCTACATTATTTATCATAAGATTGTTGTATTTATGTCATCGAAGTTTCTAAATTAATATGACACTGCACATTTAACATATATATACGGCAGTGCGATTGCTGGGCATGTACATAAAACTTCTTATGGTGTTAAAGCTTAGCTTTGTTCAGACAACTGCATTTTGTTTCAACCGAATTAATTATGTTTGTAAAACTTCAATAGGCGTGAGAAGTTAAAGTCATAAGCATATTGCATTACAATTTAAAATGGTTTTAGTTTAACTTTACTTGATATGATACTCTCATTACAATAATAGAATAAAATTTGAACCACATGTAAAAAAGTGATACTTTTATTAACTGAAATGCATTTCAACTACAAAGATGCCATCATCAGTTTTAATTCGGTTATTATAGTTAAGGATGATGCCACAATGTCATTGAAATACATTTTCGTTAATAAACTTATAATGTTTTTTGAATTTGAGTGCAGTTTTACTACCAGTTTTAAGTGCAGAAGAAAATACTCGTAAAGGAAAATTAACCTAACGCGTGGTAACTTTGTACTTATTTCTTTCTTTTTAAAGTAATTTAAATAACAACCTAACACATCTCAGCTACAGTTGTATTCGTCATTGATATGTATGATTTCTTAACAGAATTCACATTTTCAGGATTGTTTAAGCTCGTTGAAATTGACGATACGTCATGTAAATGAAAACATTTACCCTGATGAGACATTAACATCAAATTAGTTTGAATGTTATGCTACTTTGATTTATGCCAAGCTTATAAACCACAACATAAAAACTCTGGATAGAAAATGTACCTTTACTCAGAGTGAAGTACGTTGTGGAATTATTTCAAACGTCGTAGAACGGATGTGTATAAATCTTAACGATGTTGAAATAAATATAAATTACGTTACAGTTCAGGAAGAGTAAATATTTGCCTGAGGTCCAGTATATTGATCAATTCCTACAACGATGAACAGTATAATTTGCCTTGTGCTAATAACATCTAAATCAAACATAATACGAAGTGATTATTATTTGATGCCTGTGGGATCAGAAGGGATATTAATAAAATACACTCCTTGTTTACAGTGTTAAATTGGTTTTATTACTTAATTCTTTGTTTTAAGGAAATTACACCATTGCGAAGTTGGCAATTGATAGATTTACTAAATGATATACTTTTTCTTCAAGTTTAAATGGAGAACGAATTACTTACCCAATTAAGTTTGTACAATATTTTTTAATGCCCATATCATTGGAGTTTATAGTTCTTTCAACCTTTTTCATTCCAATTCTTCAAATATATTCAATAATTAAAAAGCTAAAAGTAAAGATTTAAGAAATTTTAAAGATTAGAATTAAAAAATGTTTTTTCTAGGAACAAGACAAAACCAGCCAGATTGTTAGAGCTCTCTTTATTTTTCATTGTAAAAGTTCTAACATTTTTAGAAATATTTTATGATTTAGTAATAGCATATAACTATTTTTAATAGCGGAGGTAAATCGATCAAGGTCCAAACCTACGTTATTCCAACTGTAGCAGTCTGGACTAGTGCCTATAGCCTCTCGGCCACTCATGCCCAGCGTATAAAAAATATCAACATATATTACATTTTTATGGAGAACATATATGCTAAGTTGTGAAAATTTCTCCATTTACGGGTTTCTAGAATAATCAGGCGAATACCTGAGCTTTTTCCGTGTCCTATAATGCCTATATCCCTTCTGATTTTTACACGCTTGTAATAATAAAAGGTAACCGTTACTATTGTTTAATATCAACAGTATCATCGGTGACATTAAATAAATATAACTGGAATAAATTTCGAATACAATTAGTTTGTAATTATTTTTATGTTTGCCTAAGTAAAAGGTTTGAATTATGCCATATGATGTTGAAGTCACTGGTAATTAATTTAGAGTGAGACAATTTGTCTCAGAATTGAGTGAATTACTATATATAACAAGTTTGTTACATTTATTAATCCATTTTGGCACTATGAGATAACAAATAAGAAAAACATATAAAAAGACTAAACATCGAAACGGTGTTTATCGTAATCACAACCCATGTATAATTACGAAATACTTTTTGTATAAGTCAGTGTGTATCAACTACAACGGGAACTAAACGTAATATTATATAATCTTTATTGTGAGAAGTGACACCTTCAGTTATTACTTCAGAGGCTGTAACTGAAACAATGCTTAAAGCAATCAACTGAGTGCAATTAATTGAGAACAACGGTATTTGACTAAATATATTCAGAAACTTTAGTAATGACCTTATTTATACCACGTGCATGATACGGTCTAACGAATCATTGAACTGTGAATTTAATTTATAATCTTAGTTTATAACTTTACACCATCTAAAACTGGTATTATTTATTTGCACTGGCATTTACATCCAAAGAAACTAATATGCACTGATTACTATTTAACAAATGGGTTGTGATGTAATTTGGACTGATTCTTCTGCACGAATTAATAAATCTTACCTAATCTAATTAAATGTACTTACTGAAGGTGCCCTTTTTTGTATTTGATGTCGAAATACATTATTTGTGTTGGTTGTGAATAGTTTATATAACTGGCCATAATTAATTAAAACATACATAAATTAGATTCAGAAAATAGATAACAAACATAAGAGTTTTGTTGAGATAGGTATGCAAGGTTATGCAAAAAATGATAGTTAATCACTTAATTAAGGTTTTCAATTTGTTTCACTCTGGCTATAATAGAAGGAAGGATTTACCCTCTGTAGAAAGTAAGCGATATACAAAATGATAATTAATTCACATATATTATATAGGTATTTTTCTTTTTATCAATAGCTTCCAGTAGTTCAAAACAAAAGACACTCTAACATCATACAAATTTCGTATTCGGGAAGTAGAAATAAGGTAGAAACAATAAGTTTTTATAAAAAGTAACTTGTATTTATTGTCTGAAAAGTCTAACTTTAATTTTTTTCGTGATGCTTAAAAAATAATAGTTTGAACCTTTTTGTTGGATGAATTCAAATAAAAATAAACTTTTTTACTTAAATAAAAAGTGTATTTTATTCATAAAGAAACGGTAGCATTTAAAAGGATTTTGTTTGTCTTGATTTTTGCTGCAAGTTAAGTTCTACAAGTTGTACAATGCCTGATGAAACATTTATTAAATAAATATTTTACAGTTAAATTATATTGAAATTTATATTTAATATACAATTATTTACGATTTCAGAATATAGTTTATCTATTATTGTCAACAGTTTTTGCGTAAACTTTTTTTATTTTGTGGTGAATCTTGTCTGTATTTTAACCTCTTCCTTCGGAATTTTGGCGAAAGTATATCTCCTCTGAAGGTCAAATACTTATGCCTGTTCACCTTTCAAACTATACAGCTGTGTACTTGCTATTGTAGAGATCAAACGTAACTAGTTCTTTCCCAATGCTGAGCACATGCTGACAAAGAACTGAGTGCACTCAGTATGTGCCGACACTTATGAATTAACTCAGTATATTCTGAAACTATTTTTAAACTATACTAAATATTTTTAGGTCTGTTTCTTGGTGTATGCAAAGCATGTACTTAATTATGCAGATTAAGTTTGCTTGTGCTTAGAATATTTTTTTAACAGATGATACTGTTTGAAGTCTTCTAATGGCTGTGTTTCGAAATCTTTATATTATGATGATTTTTGGATTCCTCCCTTTGTCCATTCGCATTGCCAATCCAGCATCTGAGTTAGTAAGTTGTATACCGGTATCGTTGATGCGCTACGTCAAAGGACTATCTTTCATTTCGTTGGTGGTTTTGGTAGGTAAGTTTTTCCAAGAATAATGTATTTGAATTTAAATATGAATCTTATTTACTTTACGTAATATTCTTAGAATATATTTAAACATTTACAAACGCAATACTAAACCAGTGCCGAAAATTATATGTGAATATTGTTAAATTATTATTTTCCAATGTACATGCAATAATACTTGTACAATACTTGTACATACTTGTACATGCAATAATTGGTGGAAGTATTTGCACATTTTTTATTTCATCATTAGTAACAAAATTCTTACAAAACAAGAAAGGATTTAACCATTACATAAAAAAAATGTATATAGTTGTATTATTGTATCTTATGTATCACTGAAGATGACGACATTGTAGTTGAAATGCGTTTGAGTTAGTATTGAATATGTATTAGGGTGATTGTGAGATTTTGTGATCAAGTTATCTTCTCACAATTCAAACTTAATAGTTATTTATAGCCACTGAAATGTTTCTTTGTTGCTGTTGTATGCAAATAATAAACACACTCTAAATTATTTTTCCAAATTTTAGTTTAACATATTACAATTTAGTACATTAAAAAAGTAGGTGCCACAAACATTCTTAAATACGTCTAGCACATGTTGAGGAACTTGAATGTTCGTTCTCATCAATTGTCTGGTGTATCGGGTATATTCTTAGAAAATGCTAAGGACATGACAGGCAGAGTATTTTATTGAAATATACCAAAAGCATATTATAGGTACTTTGTGATTACGGACTATTTCTGAGCAAGTGCTATGCATATTATTTTAGAATATTCTGGAATGTACATGCAGCTTAATGTACTCAGGTTTTCCAATGTACTGAACATATTCTTAGTACATGTTGTGAAGTATAGGTTGCTCATTCATTATAGTTTAGGTATGCCTGAGGTTTAAAGAATTATCAAATAATATCTTAAAAATGGTTCAACAACAGCTCCAGCTAAAGTATAATACAATTTTAAAGTCCTGTATTGCAATTTCACATTGCTAAAACGAAACAGGGGTTATTAAAGCACCTAAAAGCAAGACGTCTGCGTAGTAGCCATAAAGTTTCACGAATTAAGAGTCGGCTCTAGTAAAACAGAAAGCAACCTGCGACTCCCTACAGCGGCGGTAGGTTAAGCAGACATTGCTCATCCTATATCCATTTAAAACCCGCAATTATTCAAAAATTGGTTTAAAAAATACCAAACTCTTGAGGACAAAATTCTACATCCGAATGGCTTGGTAATTTTTCGCTATAATTAATAGTTAAAACGTAAAAAAAAATTAAAGTCATCCATTAGCGGCTGTAGGTTACACGGACATAGCTCAGCGTAAATATATTTAAAACCCGCAATTGTTCAAATAACGTTTTAAAAAAAATACCAAAATCTTGGGGAGGAAATTCTTCAGGTGAATGGCTTGGTAGTTTTTCGATATAATTAATAGTGACAATATAAAAAATATTAAAATTCAATGTTTTAAATTGTAATAAATATTAAACAAAATATTTTTCTTAATTTTTAAAAAGGTATTTGCATGCATATTGACCATAGCTTTAAAATGACATATTTTTATTATCGTTTATAATTTTCCGATCAAAAATAAAGGAAAAATTTGGATTTTAATTTAACCTTGGTCTTATGGAGTGTCAGCCAACATGGCCGACAGCTAGAGCCGACCCTTAAATTCAGATACTTTTTTCCTTGTCGATTTAGTATTCATGATATTAGTTAACTACAATAATTAATTGAACCGTATGGCTTGAATTTTGCTAAATTAATAAATTAAAATCTATTATATTGTCTATTAGAGTTATACTATTAATTAATTAGTTATGCAAAATTAAAATAAACTTTATTGTAAACTAAATATATAACATAGGGACATATTCATATGTTAAAAAACTCATAAATGTACAACCAGGTATAGAAACAAATTAAGAGTGACACTGGAAAGGACAAAATAATTCGAACATTTATGTAGAATTTGTTAATACCAATTATTCTTCACTGTCCACCCAAGATGTTATACGCTTAACACATATATATACATCTTGTGTTCTTCGTAAGAAATATCACACATGGTCAGAGTAATACTGTAGATGTTTAAAATATTATTTTAAGAAAGGAAACACATGCTCTCAATCACTTGGTAACATTAACTACGTATAACGATAATTGAAGTTGGCAGTGCAATCAAGAACTTATAGATACAAATACAGTTACAATCTCCTTCACTCATAGTCTTAGTAGATATTTAATCTCTGAACTATCTTCGCGTATTAAATAACATGTTGATAGTATGGTATTTAATAACAAGCAAGACACTGCGTATTGTCAGAAAAGTAAGTGAATTTATTAAAGATAACATTTTCCTTAAATAAATACAATTTTAATTTCATATAGATATATTGTAGTTATTGTTTGTATATAAATAAGGAGTTTGCAAGACAAATGAGTTTTTAGTGAAATTTCTAAGGAGCTGTAATACTAAATTAATTGTGTGAAAGTAACTTCCAAAAATGTTGATAAATGTTAAACAATAAAAGTTGTGTTGAAAAGTGAGAAACACATTTTCATTGAGACGTTCTCACGACGCAGACAATAATAATGTTTATGTGATACAATGAAACAACAAAATAAATCCGCGTTGACGTATTATAACAAGTTGAATATTTTGTGACAGTAAACTAAACAACAACACATCTTATCGCTTCGGTATAATTTTGTTGTTCATCCAATGTTGTAAATTTCATATTTGGATCTTTCAAGTTCTAAAAATTATCAAATTGGCATTTCACATTCATTGACATAAATCAAATAAACAGTAAGAATTTTATTTTCTAACGACTTGCAAGGAAACTTAAGCATTTTATTTTGATTTGTTTATTTTATTCCATTGTTAAACTTAACCCCAACTTGTCCTAAGATAATAACAAGGTTTTCGACGTTCCTTGTGTTTTATAATGAACAAAATCTCCATCAGCATAAATTTATTCAAATTACTAACAACATTCTTAATAGAGTACTCGATCTTTAAATGCGAATTAATTTTTGTTCTTATTAAAAATGTCACCAACCAGATAGATTTATTTAATGTTTCAGTTTCTGCACCTCCAACTGATGAAATAATGTGCGGAGAAAAATAACATGTGAAGACCCAACGGGTAGGACATAAGTGATCATATGACATTTAGGGTCTGCTGTAGTGGCGGCCATCTTTGATTTTTCTTAACAGCAATGTTAAATTTAAAACCATTTATTTCGTTTATTTTTAATCATAAAATTGTTTTCAAGGTCTCATTTAACCACAGCCACAGTACACAACCGGTTTGCTTTTCATATTTTTAAATCCCTATCATTTGTCACGTAATTGACAATTTTTAATTACCAAGTTTGAACTTTTTTCCTTATACAATAAAAAATGTATAATTAAAAGTGAATCGCTACCCGGATCCGCAATTTTATAAAGAATACTAGCTGAATTCCGTGCTTCGCTACTGGGAATTCGTTTTGCATCACTATGATTGAATGCCTTTTTGATGTTAACAAATAGTATAGTTGTTTTAAGTTTTCATTCATTCTATTGTAAATTTGTTTAACAAATTTAACCAAAGCGTCTTCAGAGGACATTCCTTTTGTAAAACCAAACTTCTTTACTTTGAAAATTAATACCATCCAGAAATTTGATGATGTCTAGTTTACATAAATATTTATATTATTTTATAAATATTGGTATGAAGGCTTAGAAGATTTATGTTAAAAAAATATTAAATTTTTATAAATGAATCGGTGGATCTAAACTATGTTTTAGCACCTCTTGAAAGCAACTACTAAGAAACTTAAATTGAATATATGAGTTAATATTTGGCCTAATGAGAAACTCAAATTAAATATATGAGTTAATATTGCACCTTTTGAGAAACTTTAATTACATCTATAAGTTAATATTGGTGTAATATTTTCGGAAAGATCTTATTTTAAATAAAATGTTAAATGCATGTAATTGTAAAATAAATTTAGTAATATTTTATATAAACGCTGTTAGGCCAAATCTTTAAACTTTGGTACTCTTATTTTCTTCTCCATCAATAATTTTATTAAAAACTGTACTTACCAATTCGTTTTTATTGATTTTTTCCCAACTTAAGTTGCATAGTTGTAATTCAGTATCTGACTTAAATGTTAAATCTAAACTTATATAGCTTGTACTTCATAATACAAACGTCAATTACTTACTAGTTCGATATTTAAATATTTTAAAATCGTGTTTTTTTTTTACATTTCCCACCAGTGTACATGCAAATGTAATGTACACCACCTTAATATAATATAAAAAATGTTGAAGAAGTATTAAAAATGATAACATTCTCTATTCTTATCGATGGTTATTGACTTGATTATGAGCCAATACTAAGGAATTCATTTCTTACTGGAGAGTGACAACCAATGGGATCATGAATAATAAAGCAATATACATTTATAAAATATACATATTTTTTAAAACGTATGTAGACTAAAAACTTATGCGGTTAAAATGTTATTGAAATGGAATTATTTTTGTTAAAGCTCTTAAAACAAATCTTTTTAAACTGGGGTCAGAAACATAGTACATCCATAGTCTAATGTATTGAAACAAAACTTTTAAATATTTTTAATAAAACTCTTCCCAGTTGACACACATACTGCTGTAGGTAGTTTGTTCAGATTTTATCAACAAAATTTAAACTGTAATGTATTTATTAGTCTTCTTTTAACTTAAAGTCATTTAAGTACGAATATTTTGTTAATTAATATGAAAAATGCTATTATGATTCTGTGCGTAAGTTGTTAAATGTAATGTATAGATTAGTTTAATATTGCATAGCAAGTTATTAGCAAGGTTATAATATTAATATTAGCAAGGTTGTAAGGGTGACATTTTGCATAAAGTCACGCAATAGTTTATAATTGTTGAAAAGGAATTTTTATTGGAAAACCCAAAATATGAAAGTGCATACATGGTCAGGTAAAATAAGTTATTTTAAATGCCTTTGAAAGAGGTTATATTTTCACAAAATGTAGAAGAGTTACGAAGAACCATTTAAAAAAATTAACATTTTAATAAGACTATCATAATTTTCTTAATTTTCGTTATATATATTTTTAATGAGGAATAAAGGAGTCCATAGCACCCCACCACTGCGACCCGAGTGGATCTATTTTGGTCTGATCTATTTGGTCAAAGTAGTGCCTTGGGATCAACACCACAAAACTCTTCCGGCCTAACAACCGCACTTCCAAGTATTGTGAATGTCCTGGTCGCGGGAGCACACTGCAGGTGTTAAGCCGATTTTTAATCCCAAAGGGAACAGACTCAACAGGAGTGCTCTGAAACCAGCCCCAATTTTTTGATATGGTATTGGCCTGGCAGTGACCAGTGAGAATACCTACAGTCTTTAAAATTAAATACTAATTTTCTTCAAAAGAAAAATGTTCTTTCAAAAACGAGGGCATTGCTAGAAGTCTGGGAGTAACATTAAAAACTGATTTTTTAACATGTATTTAACACTATAAATCAGATATTTTATAAAGTATATGAACTGCATGTCAATGTGTAATTGTAGTTGTACGTAATGAATATACAGTGTTTAACCAGTCAACATTTCGTTGTTATATCACTTAATAAACAAGTGTCATACTGAGTATTGAATTTGTTTAAGTTTGTAATAATTATAGCTATTGGTTTATCATTTAGATGTTTGAGTTGCTGTTCAAATCTCACAAATTTACAATATTATAGTTACAAACATTTAAATTTACGTCATCTCATACACGAATTATTGTTCTCTCCTACCGGTTTCGCTGCATCTAAATGTCAGCAGGTTTGATTCGCTACTGTTTCGTCTAAGTCTAATTATTTATATATATATTAAAGTATATTTATATTGGTCTGGATTAATTATTAGCCGAGAAATGTTTTACTCAATTCGAAAGTGTTTTATTTATAAACATTAAGGATTGATATCGCTTGAATCAACAGAGTGATATTTGAACTTCATTTTAGGGGCATATTACACTATCAAAGTTAGTCGTCAAATATTTGGTCAAACTTTTATCAAAGATCTTTAATGGAATCTTTGACAAAGATTTGTCAAAGAATACATATACACCTCTAAAATTTCTTTGGTCAACTGGGATATTAATTAGATATATTTTGGGGTTACATTTTGGTTCATTCTAATATTTTTATTATTTATTAATTATTATTACAAAATTACAGTTGAAAGATTGTAATTCATATAATAACGGTTTATAAGATTTCAAAAACAAACCTTAAAACAACTTGTAAATGTACTTTTACAATAAAGTAAACATAATCAAAGTCTCTTTAATGTTTTACAAAAAACATAAACTTATTCTATACTGCCAACCCCAATATTACAGACTACAAAACATTATTATTTGTAATTTGTTCTAAAGGTTTTTGCCTTACATCGTGGTTTTTGTAGGCATTCGTGTGAATGTTTCACAAACAATCTTCTTTTTCATAATGTAAAATTAAAGTTTTCATAGCTTCAACACTCCATGTCAATTTTGCCATCGTATTATAAATATAAAAGGAAAGGAACAGAAAACAGAAGGAATATATATGAAAACAGAAAAAACGTGTATTATTTTGAAGTTAGGAGGTTACCTAAACAATTAGTACTATAATATTTTAGTACTTTATTCTTATTCTTAAAAAAAAAATCTTTGTCAAAGTTTACAACGTGTCAAAGATTCATCAAAGTTTGATGAACGAATTATTTCGTCAAATTTCTTTGATCAAAGATTTTACATCAAAGAAATTTGACGAAATAATTTGATAGCGTATTAAATAAAAAAAAATTATTTCACTATGCTTAATGCTTGTAATTGTTAAAGTGTCCGTAAACGTGGGTACGCTTGTGCTCTGCGCTTCATTAAACTGGATCGAGGACTTAAAGTCTACATTACGTTAAGAAATTCTTCGTATCTCTGTTAGTTATAGACGAATTAAACACATATGTAAGGTAGAATTTGAAAGTAATAACATCTGCAATATTAGTTTGGATGAAATCTTGCACGATTTTGTATAAATAATAATTGTAAAACTGTTTTTCTGCATAAATAGCACGCACTAAATTTTTAAATAAAAGTTTTAAGTTAGCCTAACGGTGGTTTGTTTATAATAAATATACACATATTCATTCTTTAATTTGTTCAGCAGATTTCATATTTATCTTTCAAATATAGAATTTATATAGGTGCTGACACTTAATAGTTATTTTTGAAAATAAATAAAGTTATCATACGTTCGAGTTTTATAGTTTATGAACTAAACTCATTAAAATACACTCAGTATTGAAATTGTTTGACGCATATCAATAATAAAACAAATTAAATACAGGGGGTACTAAAATTATATATTTGATAAATCAGGATTATTTGATTATATATCAGGATAAAATAGCTATAAATTTAGTATTTGTTGCAAACCATCGTTATTTTTTGCCAACCAAAATTAGTTGCATTCAGAGACCCATTTCCTAATCAAACTTGCATCTTATAATAAACTCTGAATATGTGTGCTGATTTAGTTGCTCCACTCGTAAACGTTTTACGAGTTTAAACGATTTTTTAAATGTACAACATACTTATTGATTGTAACGTAGCTCTTCCAACCCTATTTTCTGACATTTCTTAAACATTGATTGAGTCTGGTTTGATACGTACTATACATGTTAGTTATTATTAGCTGCAAAAATAAATGTTTATACTGTATTGGAGACCGATTCATAAAAAACGTTTTACAAACGACGCTGCTGCTCCTGGAATATTTTCAATAATTTGCCTTTTAATTACAAAAAAAAATACACCTGTTAAAAATGCATAGTAGCCCGATGTGCTGTGATTCATCTTAATACTTAAAACTGATGTAATTGTATCATTCTTTTTGCTAAAGTTTGGACTTACTTTTACATGTTGTCTTTTGGGAAAAAACAAATTACCGCATGTTGTAGTGCGAACTTATAATTGGGTTACAATGACCGGTGAATCCATAAGACTACCAAGACAACCATTGTTCCAATCGGTTTCAAAATTTACTTCTGTTGTGGCAGTTAGGACTATGTATAACTATAGTATGTATAAGTCTTTCGGAGGATCAACTATTCTGTATTTACAGATATCTCTCAATTTGTCACATAAGAAATGTATTAGTTGAGCGGAAACATGTTCGTGCTATATGAAGAAGAAAAAAAACATTTTAGTAGCAAATATTATTTTACTTTAGAAAAATCATTAGTTAATTTTTAAATAATATGGCAGTTGCATTTATTTTAAAACACTACCTCAGATTAAAAAAGACCCAAATTCATCCATAATTAACGGAGATACGAAGCATTTTTCAACGCAATTTAAATTTAAAGTCGGTCCATCCATGTTTGTGCCTCAAGGCAGCTACAAGTCTTACTTTTCACAACGTAATATATCCGCGGCTACGCGGTATGTAATTTTTTAACAGTAACTTTTGTTGTCATAAAGTTATTTTGTTATTGAAACTCAACGCTATTATAAAGTTCAACCATACTCTATTTTTCCATGCGATACATAATAATTAATGTTTATAAATAAACAACTACTGTACATTTAAAAACAATCATTATCTCCTTTTATAATTAATATATACACATAACTTTTTATATTTATAAAATTTTACTAGCAATCTTAGTATCAAAATAGTAAACCAATAGCTTCACTTGTTGGCAGTCAACAAATTTGCCCTAATAAATTTCTTTAGGACGAATGTAACAACCGGATTTTTCATTATATTATATATTGGGTCTTATTAATAAACAATACCTCATAAACAAATAAATATTTTTCAATGCCAATATGCAAAATTTGAATGTAACGGTGTAGTTAATTTTTGGTCCAAAATGTGTATATTTTTCCATATCCCAACTTGAAACAAAGTTATGATCATATTCCAACTCCGCCGGTCTATTTTACTAAGTGCGGTAAATCACTTTCGCTATTGGTGAATAAGAAAGTACTTTCGTTTCTCAAGATCATTTTTCTTTAAATTGAACTGTTTTTAATAGTTGTAACTAAATTAATATCCAGTACTCCTAAGTTAGTATATTAGCCATACAATGGGTCATATGAAGTAATATTTGTGTAGAGTAATATTTGAAACAACACCATTTCCTCTACAGTATTGGTAATCAATAATGTGTTGGCTTTGTTTTAGAGGAGACGTAATAAAACCACACATCGAAGGTTAACAATAACTGAATGTTGTAGTAATTATTTGCATAAATTATGGAGTAATGTTTAGATAGAGATTTAATCACCCTGTTATTATGAGGCAACTGTACCACTGAAACTACTTCATAGGTTAAGTACGAAATTTACATATACTGTCCAAGTTTCAATAATTTAGAAATAGGAAATATGATAAATTATTAGAACAACATAAAATATATATCTATAAAGCAGTAACATTTAATTTGAAAATTGTACTTATAATTGCTTTTAAGGCTAAGTAGCTTATTTTATAAATAACTTGAATTATTTTGGTTCTGAAAAGCAATATTAAAAACTAAATATGGTCCAGGTGGTTTTCAGAACCAAACCTTTTACCGATTAGACAAATTACAACATTTTGTAAATCCTTGATATACAAAGGTGTCTAGTTTAAGTCGGTTTAAATCAACATTGATATTCATTTTGCAATTTATGTTACTGTTAAGATATTTAGCTCATGTACTATTTTCTTAGATTTATGTAAAATGTCCACCTAAATCTTTATTTATTACATTTATCTAAAATATCAAAAACCAACTATAAAAATAATAAACCACCAACAAATACAATTATTAAAACCGTATAAAATAAGTAATATATTAAAAAAAATATATATATATATATTTATATGTGTGTGTAGTATAAAACCAGTGGTAAAACTACATTATGTAAACATTTTACAATGCTAGTTAAAAACACAAGCATGATCAAAAGTATATATACATTTCATCTATTATTATAGAATGTAATGGTTTTTGTAGTAGACCACATATTTTAATAAAATCGTGTTAGCAAAATAAGCGATATTAAAATGTCTAAATATTACAATAGATTAATTTATGACAGAACCACAAGTGCGAGAGAATAAATCTTTCAGAGAGAAATGAGTCAAGTCAAGCTTAACTTTGATGTTATATAATAATACTTTAATTATAGTGATAATAATCATTTTTAAAGTTACTATTAAATTGTTTGTTCATTTAAAAAATGTGTACATCAAGAGCGCAAAGAACAGAATCTTGTATTATTTTAGGTGTACATTTGTTATTCTAGCTTTACGCCACTGTTTTATATGTTTAGTAACAAATTGTATTTAGTAAGCATATTGAATATAATATATACACTAATAAATTCTTGTAAATAATAAAATAATTACATTTAAGCTCAACAAGAATGAACGAGAAGACATGTTTCTAATAAACCCCAAAAAAGCAAACAATGAATAATTTATTATAATGAAATCAATTACAACTTATATAAGCTATTAAAAGAGCTTTAAGTCAAGTGTAAATGTGAATGGAATAGACGAAGGAAAAAGTTAGAAAATGCTTTTTGTAATTTTACGATATTGTAAATTTACGAGTTTATGATTAATTTAATTAACAATACTATTATGCCAATAATAATACTTTAAATAACTCAATTTAAGTATATTTGTTTAGAGATGATATATTGAGTACAGGCTCTATCAAAAGATTTGCAAGGCATTGATTTATACAACGATTAGGGCCAATGTTTCTCGTAGGCAAATACAATAAAAATGAGGCGGTTGTAGTTTTGTTGAAAACAGGAATTGAACTTAGGATTAGATTTTGATTTTATTTAGTTGTAAATTAACTATTAAAAATTAAAGTCTCTTTTAGTAGACGTTCTACGTTTTTAGTGTATTGTTAATAATTGTACTTTCACATCTAAACATAAAGAAATGTTCTAAAATCGTAGTAGAAATCTTGAGTTGTTGCTACAGTGGGCGTCATATTTGTTTGTATAAACGAATGATGTAATATACAGAAATAATTTGTTATTGTTTTAGGTTTATATTTTTATAATTATCTCTCTCTCTCTCTCTATATATATATATATATATATATAAGCGGCTTTGTCCTGACTTACTGACATAGAATCGACGTAGAGCAAATACTTAGGATAAAAATACGAACATTTTTAGCTATATTCTTATAGACGCACACTAAGAAAGGATTTTGACCAATTTGAAGCCATACAAAATAGGATATTTCTTCCAGCCTTATACTAGATAAAACAGCCGATTCGGATCAAAGGCTAAGCAATGCATGCTTGTTGAAAGCATTTTTACATTAATTACCATGTCAACCAACTTAACAAATGTAGAACCATTTTATTACAATTCACAAACAACTCCTAGTTAGCTTAGTTTAGGTTAGGTTAACAAAATTAAAGAAAACACAAAGAAAAATCAACGAAAAAGGCTCACTGTATTATAATTCAAACATTGGTTATAACATATATTATAAATAAAATAGCTGATTTAGATCAATAGCTTAATTAAATTTTAGCCTAGGCCTATACTGAACTAACACATATTCTTGAAATCATTTTTATTTTTACCTTAGCAATTTGGACATTTTTGAAACTGTAAATTTTAACCACTAATAGCGTTTAGGTTAGGTTTATATACAACTTAATATACTTATAGCTTGGCAAGTGAGAAGGAATTATTTAAGAATAATAACAACATGCTAATTCACAGACACACCTACACACACGTTTAACAATTAAACGCTTGTGATTAGTTATAAGTTGTTAGTCGTAGCTCAAGTATCACTGATGATGATGACCTTGTTGTTGAAACGCGTTTGTTTATTAAACTTATGTGTGTGAGAATTATTTTATTGTTACGATTAATAAATTATATCGTTCTAATACATAAAAAAATACTTTCATGCACGAACAAACCTTGACCTGTAAGCGCAAGGAGACCTCACCCCTACCACCCTTCCCAAGTACCTCTGTCCTAATTAATCGTCATTTCAATGAAAATAAGAGACTATACAATAAGAGACTGTACAATAAGAGACTATACAATAAGGGACTATACAATATGAGACTATACAATAAGAGACTATACAATAAGAGACTATACAATAAGAGACTATACAATACTTTAATCTGAATCTGTTTCCATTTTTTTCACAAGTGTCCACGTGGGTTGGTGGCGCAGTCCACTAGAAGTGTGTATAGTACATACTGTCGTTTATAAAGCCTACACACGCACACATATGAATAAATATTAATGCCTCACACCATTAATCGGTAGCCTACATAAGGGAGCCAATTATAGTTCTTTGTTCCACAATGTAATTAATTTAACACTATCTAAGGACATGTTCCATTTAATAGTTGTTTAATAGACAACACATTAAAAACATGAAATTTAAGAAAATCAAGAATAAGGAATGTTGTATTTTAAGCATCAACCCCAGAAATGATGGGCGGGAGCGTATGCTCCACAAATAAATAATAAGATTTAAAAAATATTTATTAAAATAAGATTTAATCATTAAAATTAGTTAAAATTAAATTTTCAACTTATCGTTGAAAAATGTAACTAAACTCAACATAATAACTACTTGGGAAACTTTTTATATCAACAAATAGTGTAACATAATCGCAATGTAATGAATAGTGAAATCAAATTTCTATAATAATGTACAAAAAATATATTGATTGATATTATTATTAGTTCAGTATTTGTGTTTGATTTTTAGCATAGTTAGAATAACTCTAGGCAGCTGTTTTAACGCCTTACTATTTTAAAGTAAATGTTAACCACGAAGATTTTATTTTTCTATAGAAATCTGTTTAGGATAATTTTAATTTGATTATTGCCGCTATCTTCTATGATGCATGGAGTTTTAGTCTTCGAGTTTTATTCTGCCAAATTATTTAAAAAAAATAATAATTTAGCGTACACGTTTGATTTATATCCTTTCAATAAAACAAAATTGAAAGCGTATGATCAAACCAGGATGGATCAAACAATTTTAAACAGATTTCTTTACGCTTGATTAAGCCAAAATAAAGGTCATACTCATTGAACATGTAATCACTTGGGTTAAAATAGGAAAAGTTTAGGTTGAAATTGAAATGCAAATACGGGGGTTAGTACGTCCGTGTTATGTAAATTCTGACGTAGAGAAATGTCAATGAATAAATATGAGAAGCAAGATGCCTTTGAGTATCGAATTGACACAATAGGAAGGCAATATAGAGTATATACAAGATTGGATAATAGCAAAGGAGTTGACGCTTATAATAATATATTGTACGGTATAATTACATGTTGTATGTTTACTGCTATTAATAGTTAGTTTATTATTTAATGGAGTGTAATAGCTATGAAACTATAACTAAGCCATTGTTTTAATTTATAACATCACTTGCGTAAATATTCACAATTATCAACACAATTAATTCTCAAAGTTATGATTTCAGCCTTCTTTTCATGTTTTCCAAGTGATATTTATCAAAATTGGTAGATTATGGCAATCGACATCTTGAATTTGTTTAGTAAATATTTAAAAAGTGAACGTAGTAAAATACAAATATTTTGTATAGGTTTTTGTTTGATGGTTTTTGTTTAAGTAAACAATATGGTCAACATTTTCAAGTACTGTCAATGTGTCGCAGTTTCCTTTAAACTACTCTACTACACTACTGTCATAATATAATAAGGAAGTTATTCACATGTTAAACATCTTGCTGCCACCACATATATAGTTTATAATTTAATTTGAATAAAGATGTAGGAACAACTTAAGTTAAGATGGTAAATAGTTTTATAATTATGTTTGAATAGAATTATTAAATTTATAATATAGTCTAACATCATACATATTGAAGTTTAATAAGAACCAGCATAACTTAAGCATAGTTTAAAGTCAACTATAACCTAAAAATTAGAATCACAAATAATTATTTCTAATTATGATTTTATTAGAGTGAAATGTTTATTACTGTAACATCATTTATCATATTCAATCAGTTAAGTTAATTTTTAAATAGGCAAAGGGGGGGGGGGGGGGGGTATTTTCACTGGGCAAGTAGCATTTGTGAACTATTTATCGGTCTAAAACTTCGTTTTACTTATTTGTAATTAAAGTGGGTTTTGACCAATTTAAGGTGGAACCCTTTAGATTCATTTATAGGCATAGAGTGCACAGTTTTAGCATTACGTTAGTTTCCAGTTCAAATTATACATATGGGTAATATAATTTCCTTACAGTTTTTATAGTATTTCATATATATTCTGTTAGTTTAATTAATTGTAATTGTATAACGTGATCGTTACAGGTCTGTAGGGTGTTTGCAAAATAATAAAAAAATCCTCTCATTTCAGGAACTGCTTTAGTTAGAAAGTGACTGCGCTCTCATTTAAAGCTCTTATCTGTCTAAAGAGAGGCCCCAACACAAGATGTTAAAAGATTACAAAATGTAATTTTTCTCAACTTTTCAAAAGTAAATTTATTTTTTATAAATGGAAGGCAGGACATTTGTATGTTTTAAATTATCTTTAACAACAACCGAATTACGAAACTTTTAAATGATTTAGTATTTTGTTGCTATTATGCAAAGTAAGTCAAGATGTACTGGAAACTACAAATCTGCTGCAAAGAGTTGTAAAAATCAAAGGGGAATCTTACACACCTCTGAATATTTACACACACTATTAGAGCCAAATGTGACTTTACTTTTTTGTATAAAGAAATAAATTAGTTTCTTCAATGACAAGATACAACTGCAGTTTGATAAGAGATATCGTTATTGGATTGTTCACTCAATGGTTTCAAAATGGCTGCAATTATTGTTTTCGGTTAAATTACAGACAAACTATTAGAATTATTAGTGATTTAAAAGATCTGTCACATTGTTGATGTAACTGATTTTACTTCACACATTTTAAATAGAAGACAATTCAAAAGGTTAAGAGAATATTTTAGATTAATTTCAAATTTAATATAATTAAGAAGTTCTACAAAATGTCCTATAAATATCTCTTTCCTTTCGAAATTTTTGTATTTTTGTTAAAAAAAATTCTTTATGTATACTTTTTATTATCTTTAAACTCTAAAATATACTCTTGAATTAGGACAATTTTGATGCAAACTGACAAAAAATTATCTATTTAACATTAAGTTGTCTAATTACGGTGTTCCTTTTTGTATTTGTTCCGCTTATTATTATTTCATATTTGTTTATATAAAACGATAAAACTATAACTACAATGAAGAATTTACCCATATTTTATATACAGTATATATATGTTTATTTGTACACATTGGGTTATACCTCATATTATTTTGTTAAACTAATTAAAATTTGGATAAGAAATTTTGCTGTTTTAAAAAGTGCGTATAGTTTTTTTAAGATTTTTAATTTTAGTATTTATTTGCAATATAATATTTATATACACGACAGTTTTTATATTAAACAATTTGTATGCCACCCACAGGCAATAAATACACGATGGGAACGAAAACCTAACAGTAAGACAATAATAATAAATGTACTATGCCAATGTTGTTGTACCATTGGTCTTAGGCATGTCTTCCCTGAACAATTTACTACCAACCAAGGTGTAATCCTCTGCAAAGGATAGATTAGGAACGGTCACATCCTATTTACGTTCAATCAGTAATCCTTGGTAGCATAAATTGTACGAGTATGCTAAGACGTACCTTCAATGCAATATTGCACGTAGTTGTCTACGAACTCAATAGCTATAAGATTTTTAAATACTTATTCGTTTCTTGAACAAATGTATTTTTAGAAGTGAGAAATGATTTGTGTGTGTTGGCTTTTTTTTCTTTGGGTACTTCCATTCATAGAAATTTAACAGATTGGAAACACAATACATTTTCGTTGTAACAAGTTTGCGAACTCGCTGGTTTTGAAGCATTGTGTAATAGTTACCGCCTACTCTAACAGGCTAGAATAGCCTCTCACAATAACTAGCTTAACTCCTGTAAGTTTTTATAATAAATTTAACTAAATGGTACTAAAAATAGTATACAAATAAAATATTGTGCACAAAATATTTTTTAAGGTAAAAACAAATATGGACACCTCGTTATTTAACGTTTACTAGGGGCAAATCCCTGAGTAATAACGCCAATTTGTTCGTTGTTAGTTAAAACACTACAATGCAAATTGCATTAATGTTTACATGATTTACTATTACTTTTGTTTCTACATTCACGTAGAATGGTCCTGAAAGTCGTTGGGTAAATTAAGGACTCAAGTTTGTGAAAAATGCACTAATTGCGATTGAAGGCAACCAAATATTCCATTTTACAAGTATTTGTCACATTTTAACGCCTAATCACATTGCAGTAAGAGTTTAGAACCGAAACTTAGTTTAAATATGATTGGTCTCATTCGTTCGCCAATGGTTTCGCTGTCCCGAAAGAGGTTAGTTTTAAAATTTATGATGTGTATAAGTAAAAGTAATAACAACAACACGCATTATATACAACTTATATGTATGTATATACATATATACAATGGAAGGTAACTCTGTAGTACAAGTGATCATTTATATATACAATGAGCCTTGTTGTTATCGAATTTTTGTCTGTTTCTATCTACCTTCTGTCATTTCAACTGGTTAATATATTATAAACTCAACATACTGTACTAAGTAACAATTTAAACAATAACAAATAGACTGACTAGTGATCCTGAAGTGTCTGATTTTTCTTTTTAAGATTCTATACTCTAAAATCGTATAAATAAACACAAGTTTTAACCGACTGAAAAAGTTAGTTCTTATATACAAATATAAACTTTGACAACAATTGATTCAAAACATATCTGAATAAATAAGGATAGTAATAATTGAGAAGAAGTATAAGAAATATATCCTCAACAGTAAACCCAATCAAAGGTACTTTTACACATTCTAAGATTACTGATATTTTAAACCTTACTATCAGATGAGAAACAGCTGCCCTCAATCACATGGTAACATTAACTAAAGTGATAATTGAAGTTGGCAGTGCAATCATGTACTTATTGATACGGATTCAATTGCAAACTGCTACACTCCAGCCTTAGAAGATATTTAATCTTCGAGCAGTCTACACGTATTACTTGTCAGATATGGGATAAGTAACAACTCGTTCTTCCTATCAACATCAAATATAAAATACATTTTTAGTCTGATTTTCAGAATGTTTGGAAATTCCTTTACAATTATCTATTTATAAAATGTTCAACTATCGTTTTTATTTCATTATGGTTTATTCAATAATTGAGAAACTACCCATTTAAAATCATTTTTAAAGACTTTTCTGCAACAAATGTCTTAAGAAAGTTACCATAGACCACAATTTCAGTGATTTGATATTTTGAAGTATTCCGTACATTCTAACTCAAAACTATATTTTTCCGTGAGTCTACTTTTGAATATATATAATAATTATTATTCATTTTATCTATTCAATTAAATAAATGGATTCTAAATTGCCTTAAATGTAACAATGATTTAGTTTATTATGTGAATAATAAAACTATAAATATTTTAACAAAATAACTATAAACTGTGTTTTAGCAACAAAGTCATTATCATTACTGAACAGTTATTTGATTGGAATGAACTTTAACATAATGTTCCGTAGCTGCTGAAGTTTCATGTATAAACAACACGAGTCATTTTGTATTATATTTGATAGGTGTGTCATTCCTTTTTTAGTGCATTATTCACCAGCCAACAACAAAATCCCGGAAAATGGACTTTTCTGTTTATCGCTTATATTTTGCAAGTCATTAGGCCTACGCTTTACTTTCAAAGGAAAACTGTAGTAAATTTTAAAACCTTTAAAATTAGACTTTGTAAGTCTTGAAAATTTTTGACTGAAAAAAGGAAAGAAAAAAAAAGCAAAATATTTTCAAAAAATTTGTTAATTTGACATTTTAAAAGTTAAAGCTTTAGAATTCTGACAGTTAATGGCATGTAGATTAACCATGCACAAGGTGGGCCTTGTCAGGTGTATCGATGTTTAACACTAACTGTTTACACAATTTAGAGAATTATCGGGAACAATGAATTGTTACGGAATATTTAAACTTTTCAAACCAAGTCTGAAAGTAGAGATGAGCTTCAAAACGTATATTTAAGATTAAATGCTGAGAAGTTGGTTAAAAGTGGTACTGATCACGAACCTAAACGCGCGAGTAATCGGTAGGAGACTAGTGAAGTCAAAATAATTGTTGGGGCAACCTTTCCGCTGCTGTAAATTAGCCAGTAAACTAGTCAACATTAATTTAAACTAGTTAATATACGTTCCATTAGCTGTAATTTTACACGACTCTAAAGCTTTAACTTTTAAAATGTCAACATTTTTTAATTTTGAAAAAAATCGTGTTCTTATTTGTCTTGGTCAAAAATGCACCGATCAAGACTTACTGAGTCTCATTTTAAAGGTTTTAAAATTTTCAACAACTTTTCCATTGAAATTATAGCGTTTCATCCAATGATTTACAAAATGTAAGCAAAAAACTAAAAAAGTAAAATTTTTCAAGGTTTTTGTTGTGTCAAATATTCTACAATAATAATAGAAGTAATAGTTTTCGAAGGTGGTATTTTTATCTACAAACTTCCTCAAGTCACAACACAATCAGTTTGTTGTTAATTTTTTTTAGCAAAAACTGCCTCTTTCTTTATCTAATGACTGGATCTAATGAATATTAAGAGGCCAGATGAACACTCTTGAGTCCTATTTTCTTTCAAAAATGCTTTGGAAATCTTGATACTTGTAAATCATTATAATATATGAGTATTAACATACAATCACAATACGTTTTGAAAAAAGTTGAAATTTAACGTATGTACACGATTACATAAGAACAAGACATAGAGTTGCTAAAATCTTAAAATGTAAAACCCAATATCTTTAAGAATATTCTAAACCTTGATTTAGTACGAAGGACGAAATCTTTCTGATTAAATGTTAAAGATTAAAAAAACTTTCAAGCTCTCTTCATTTACTCGTCACAAAGAATTCTAATTTTAGAAACTTTATTGACAAGAAAATTAATAAGTCATTTCTTTCCTACCTTTTTTCTTTTAGATTATATTATTTATAGTTTTATATCTTACTTTTAGAAACCTTTGTAGTTATTAGGCATTTCCTTTGATGAGTATTATATTTTAAGCAAGGATTTAAATTCGCAATTACATATCTGCCATACTGGTTTTCTTACTTATAAATGATTTTCGTATTTTATATAAAATGTTATCCATAGAAATGTTGTCTTTTTGTTTTCTAACAATATTAAGGACACTCCGAATGTCTACCATCGACAATGTTAGATATAATACATATAACTTAAGTTGTAATTAAGATAGACTCATAATTTTTTGTTATTTTCTAAATTGAACATTTTTTTAGTTCTGTACACAAGAAAAAAGATTAACCTTAAAGTTATGATTAAAAAAAAACACTTTTTTTATGTTTTTATTATTATTATATAACTTTTTTATTTGATGAAATATTTAAAAAAAAACTCGTGTTAGGAACTAGATAATTGTGTTATAGACATGTGGTAAAAATTTGGTAATATTTTGGATAGTTTTCCAGATATGATATAAATAACAAAAAAGTGATTTTCGGGAAACGAGCAAAACGTAAAAGCCAAAGTTACAAAGTTTCATAAGTAGCCTACCTTTTGCTAATGTCTTTCTGGACAGTATGTGGGGTTGTCTGGGTCTTCTTCAGTAGCATATATGTGTCTTCCAGCTTCCTCTTCACCAAAGTTCTTTAAAATAACTCACTGTACAATAATGAACACTATAAAAGTGTTTGTAGTACAGCGAATTCATGTGGCCTCTAAAGCCATTTATTTCCATGGTAACGCACACATTATTTATTTTTTCGGACTTGAAGATAATTAACCATATCATGTTGTATATTTTTGGAAAGAGGAAGAACAGGAGAATAAGAAATCATAAAAAACTAAAAATCGATCAAAACATTTTTTTCCATTTGGAGTGCCCTTAAAGAACTTAAGAACATTAAGACATTTGATGTATATTTAAAGTAATTATTGTATACATTGTTCTTGCTTTAGTAGCAGTATTACTTTAATTACGTCTCAAAACTGCAATGTATTTATTAAATCTACATTTCTGTATCAAGAAAATTGATGTTTTTATTATTTAACCCACAACAAAGAAATGTTGGCCTTTTTTCATAGTCTTTTTAATATAATTATAAGAAGCAAATTTGAATATTGTCGAAATAAACGAGCGCATGTATTTACTTCTTATGATAGAAATTTAACTGTAGAAAAAATAATGTACAATGCTAAAATCTAAGAAATAATAGCTTTTTTTAACAAAATATTTAACCTCCTTAAAAAAACTACTTTAAAAAAATGTTGGCAGATGTAGGGGTCTACACTATTGATGTTTTAAGAAAAGTTTTCTATAAAAAGAATTTGAAGTAGGTAACAAACTAATAATTTTAAGAATATCTGTGTTTCAATGTAATTGTTGTAATAGTTTGTTGCTCTAATGTTTCCTACTAATATTTACCGATTTCTAAGACGATGTTTTCTTAACATTCAACTCGCTTTCCATGCAAAAGTGTAAGTTACCTAATTCTAGTAGTTCTGTGAACAGTAGACCTCGCTAACAAATGTGTTCTTTATTGCCGATTTTTATGAAAAACATTTTTCCAATATAGGAGTGATTCTCGAAACATAAGGCACAATATTAATTTAATGTTAGGAAGATATTAAACTGGGACAAGACAAATCGTTTCAAGACGAAAATGTATAAGATCTGTCGAATCAATTCACTAATTATTTGCACCCGTTTATTAAAATCATAACGCTAATTTCATAAACCTCTTTTGCCTCAGTTCATGTTGTCCTCTAGTAATATCGACGACATTAGTAATATAATTACAAATCACAATGTCAAAAAACGGCAAGATTCGAGCTAGAGGTAAGAAAGAAAATTCGCAAATAATCAAAAAACCTATTATACAATTGATATTTTTGCAACTTAACCATACTTACTTGAAACTTCGTAAAAAAAGCCCTTAAAACATAAAAATTACAACACATAAAAACAGATTATTATTTGGCGAATGGCAAAGAGTAAATATATTATTGGTAATAAGTTACCTCTAAAAAGAAGTGCTTTTTAACGATTTTTGAACTTTAGCTTATAACTAATTTGTATAAAGGTTTGTAAAATAAGATATTTTGTAGCTTTTATATTAATGTATTCCTTATGTTTTTATTTTGACTAAACCAAATTTTGTAATATAACTTAATTAAGTTTTATTTGGTTATTTTATCACTTTTGAATTTGTTTGTTTGTTTTGATTAGGAACTTTTTACAGGTTACAATGTTATAATTTAAGATAAAAGAATTGTTTGTCCTATATTAAAATTTGTAAACAATTATTTATCGTGTTACTTTACAAGTTGTTCAAAGATTTATTTGTAGAGGCAAAAATATAAATATTTAGGCCCTTAAAGATTATGACATGTATAAATATTAAAACAGTTGAAAACTAAAAAAAAAAATTAAATAGTGTGCTTAAGACCACACGTTGGAAGTGATAACTTCTATGACCAATTTATATTTTTTTGTCCGTACTAATATTAGAGGAGGAGGAATAAGGATAAAATAATTTAAAACATTAATGACTTTGCTGACTTTGGTATTTAATATACATATAACACAAATATCATATATATATATATACATACATACTATATCTCGAGCGGTGACGGTCGCGAGTTTGATGCTTTTTCCTCTCCCAATAAGAAGTGCTATGTAGTATATTCGCGTTGCGTACATACATATATATATATATATATATATATATAATACATACTATATCTCGAGTGGTAACGGTCGCGAATTCAATGCTTTTTCCCCAAGCAAAAAGTGCCCAACGCCGCTAAAGAAGTTTTCACTTCAAAAAAGTTGATTGGTTCATGTGATCAACAATCTTTAGAACTGAAGCCACTGACACGAACCATTCAACTACATTTGACACAGCGAACATCGAACCATTTGATTCATTTAGGCTGTGACTCATTTGCAATGTGTATTATAATATTAAAAATATTACAAAAATCCCTACGCATAAGTCGTTTTCCCTGACTTGAAGGCACCTTTATAACAAATTTGAAGAAAATCGAACAACACGTTTGGTCGTAATCGCGTAATAAATAAGCACACAGACGAAATGCGGTCAATTGATAAGTTAGTTACTAGGGTTATTTATTGGTTTTCCAATTATCCTGAAAAATATAATAGCTAACTTCTAAGTATTTAAGGACTGAACAATATCAAATGTTATCTTAAATTTAAATATCTACCAGTTTATAGTGTAATCACAATATCAGTTTTCATTCAGCTGTGATGATACATAACCTAATATTATTTAACTCTACGAAATGAACACATCTATCTTTAAATAACGACTGTTAGTTAATATTATGCATCTAGGCTAAATATCTAGTCTTCAGGGAAAAGCGTAATTAAATTTGTCAGCTTACATTATAAGAATAATTTGTTTAAGTTGCTCCTTTCACTCAGAAGACCAATTACAGAAATTATTATTTCCGTAATGCTGGCTAAGTATTTCTTGTAAAACCTGGTCCTCTGTCATAGCTCAACGGCTATGGTACTTGCCTCATAAGCAAGACGTCCCGGGTTCATATCCCGCGGGGGACCATAAAATATTAAAAACCCAAAAAAACATGCTCGTTAGCCGAAAGGCCCAAAGTGGCATGGAAAGCAAAAAAAAAAAAAAAAAAAAAAAAAAA
>JAGFPH010000158.1:580894-635145 GCA_018207615.1 Philaenus spumarius | reverse complement strand
GCCCAAAGTGGGAGGGAAAAAAAAAAAAAAAAAAAAAAAAAAAAAAAAATTCTTGTAAAACCATTTATGAGTTACATTCTCTCCTTTGCAGTTAGTTATATAGTGATTAGCATTATATTGAACAACTGGTTTATAGTTCATAAGAGATAAGTTTTACTGTCATATTTTGGTTACAATATTATTGATTTTTGTAAATATTATACTGGGTTTTCCCGAAGATATGCAGAGACTGAGAGCACATATGAGTGCCATTAAAAATAAGTCATTAAGTGAGTGCCACTTGACCATTAAAAACAAAGACAAAATATAGATTCAAAAAATATTACTTTAGACAAAATAATATTTATTTTCTATCATTTTGTATCATTTTAAAAATGGTGCCAAATTAAAATGATTCTGGTCACATATCTTCAAAAAGAATCCAATATTACAAAAAAAATAACAGACTAAAATATTTGTTTTTTTTTTTTAACAAAGTGGAGTTATTATATTTTCTGCAGTTGAAAATAGAAGAAAACATACTTCTTGTGAAAAAGAAGGTAAAGTGCCTTTTCTAGAATTTATTTATGTACTAAATTTAGTTGAAATAAATTAAGTAGTTTCCGAGAAAAACCAAACCACAGCTGTCACAGACAAACAACAACAAAGATGTTTTTAATTTGTAATTAAAGTTTAAGTTAATTTCATCAAAGTTTTTTCAGAAGAAGAGTTTCTTTATTATAAAACCCATTTCTTATTAAAAATTAGAATTACCTGTAGGTATATTTTGTATACTTCTGGATATGGGTGTATAATATAAATATTTTGTACTATATTACTTTGAAAAAATGTGTATTTAACACACTTCGGTTAGACTTTTCTATTTAACTAAGGAAGTAATAATATAAGGTCAATATTTACTTCTCGATTATATTTCTTGAACCTAGAGTCGATAAAAGTTATCTCTAAGAAGCTTGGACTTCAAGCTGCAAAATCCAATATTCATTGAAATTTCAAAAGTCTATTTACTTTATTGCAATAAATAGTATTGCATAAATTTAGAGAGAAGCCAAGAAAATCTTGAAAACTTTCTTAATTGTATACTTGAAACTTTAATATTTCAAAGCTTGAGGTACCGAATAACTTTTTGCTTAATATTTAACTCTTTTTAATTTCCATTGTTCGATCAAATGATTATTTTTACTATTTATAATATTCAAGAGTAGAACAATAATTTGTCAAAACACTAAAAAAATATCTCACATTAACATTAATTTAGTTTTTAGTTATTATTAAAATTAAATTCTAATCTTTTGGTTTCAGTATATTTTAATTGAAATAGTCTTGCAATGTAATACTGACTGATATAATATATAGTAGTGGTAACTTTACAGTACTGAAATAGTTCACCCTGAACGGACAGTAGGAGGTGACGTTACAAATAGACCTGTCTGATGTTCGTATTTAATGTAAATAGTTTACATAACGTAATGACGCAATCGTAACTACAAATTCTAAATAGACTTAGTAAATTAAAATATGTGACTGAATAGCATAGAGCCTAAACAAAGATAATTTAATAAATGTGTTCAATGTTTTTATTGTAACAAGTATATTTAAGGAGTCAAATATTAAAATACAATTTAAGTAAATACGAAGTAGAAATTTCCATTTCTGAGCCCTTTACATTGATTTTTTAGGGTTTTATTTTGTTGGATGTTATGGTAGCTTAATATTTAAACATATCATACGTAGGCTGAATAGTGTAGACTGTTACATAAGCGTTTAATTGTATTGCAGCTCGAATATTGTCAGCTGTTGGAATACAATTTACTTATATTATAGGATTAATATTTTAGTCTGATACATTAACATATTATACTTATAATTAGGTTCAATTTTAACAGTTGTTAGAGTAAAATGTAATTATGGTCTCTCAATTATACTGAATATTGCCATCTCTGTTAATTTAACACATACATATTATATTTTAGGTTCAATTTTAACAGCTGTTAGATTAACATTTACTTATATTATAGGTTAAATATTGACAGCTTATTGTAACATTTATTTACTCATTTCATATGTTAAATATTGTCGGCTGTTAGTGTATATCTTAACACATAACTTAATCAAGTTTTATGTTGAATATTTCGACGGTATTGTATTTTATGTTAAATATTGAATTCTGTGCAATACATCTACTTATAATTTCGGTTCTATAATTACAGTTGATTAATTCGATTGTAGGTAAAATATTGTTGATTAACAGTTACATCGTAATTATAACACGAAGAATTTCATTTAAAATATGGCTGTTTAATCAGCCCAAAACTATGATTTGTACTATCTTCGACGACGTTTCAAACGAATAAAACTGAAATTAGTTTAGGGTTAGGCAAGTAAGTTTTTAGATGATTTTGACAGAATATTTGTAAATTCTGTAAAGTTATTTTAAACTAAATCAGTTTGTTCAATATTTATATTATGTTTATCAATGTTTATATTAATATATGTTAACTATGACATCGGTTTTAGTCTTAATTTCTCGGCTAAAACGTTCCTTTATTAAATAATATATTACTAACAATTTTAATTACTTCTCCTTCGTTTGTAATACTGTATTTCAATACATTTTAATAGTGAAATACATGTTTTTTAACAATGCACTTGAGATATTCAACATACCTTTTATTGCCACGTCCGTGCTATATAGAACATTAAAACAACAGAGTACAACTCGATTATTAATTCTCTCCACGGTGTATAAACTCCAACAATGGTAACCACACATCGTGCATTCAACATTAAATTGTAACTTGTAACAATTGTATGATAGCAATGGTCGTTTCCAACAGTTGTATTATAGTGTTCAGTCAAAGTAGTATCAGTATAACTACAATCATATCATTGTGGGATGCATTTCCACAGATTTGGGTTTAACTGCTGAAAGGTTATATCTATAAAATCGTCGAAACCACCAGTACATATTTTACTGATTGATTATACCAATACTTTAGATCAGGCTTTGTAAAATTTTAAACCTCTAAGCTGGGATGCTTTTATTCTAGTTTTGTACATTAAAAAGGCAAAAAATGGAACCCTTATAGCTTTACACTTTTTTCAGTCTGTCTGTCACCGACAAATTTCTCAACCATATTTGAAGCTGATATTTTACCTAGGTATAAAACATGATAACACACATACATAATAATGATAAAAACTACAAAAATATTTTACTATACATTCAGATTAGGTCCCCCACTTGAAGACAAAGTTTGGAACTTCAAAAAATTAATGTTTTAATACAGTAGTGTGGAGTTTAACCGGCAATAATTAAATATAGGCTACCAAAATTAATTGTATTTATGCATTATATTCATTCATCACTGAATCGTAAAAACGGCAATTGCTATACAGATGAAATTTTACACGGAGGTTCGAGGCAAATACATTGCTGACCACTAAGAAAAATTTCATAACCGACTGACCTAAAGTGGGTTACATCATATATTTTTCTTTAAAAAATATATAAATCTGTTTTGAATGAATTTTGCTTCAGAGTATTTATTGTATAGGGGTTTACTTTAACTTAAATTCAGTAAGTAAAAAGTAAATGGGTTTTTATGTGTAAGTAAGAATTATCTGAATAATTTCACTGGCGTGTTATGTTGGGGGATGGTGAGGGTTAAGATTTGTCGTGATTTTATAGAACTGATAACTCGAAGAACTGAAACTGAAAAACGTACAATTTGAATAACGTCTAAGACTTGTAAATACACCGAACAGTAATTAGGAGAAATTTTGACATTGAAAACTCTTAAACAAACTTCTAAACTTACCAATTAAAGTTTGCTTACAATAATCCTTTAGATGAAAAAGTTAAAACCATGCCATTACTTGTGAAGAAAAATCTACTCGTTCCGATCTTAGGAACTCCAAGCAAGACCTGAATCAAACCAAACTCGTATGAAAAAATACACTAAAGTTGTAAGAGAGAAATCCTTGAATTGATTATGAGTTCTCGTTCAGTTAGCCTACATAACTCCATACGACTAAAAACACAAGAGCCCTAATACTAAATCCAAGTAGCTGCACAAGAGTATATATATTTGCAGTGATTCCATAATTTTAGTAATCGAAAGCGTTTGGAAATCTTGAACCACACACCAGAAATAATCGTACTGAAATGAGACTATAGTTTAAAAGATGAACAAAAAGAACTTCAGTGTATGACCTTACAGGTTACCAATAAGGTGTATAACGGGAACCACTGACTAATAACCTATACCAATGGATCATCGTAACCATGTTATGAACATTTTTCTCAATTTTCTAGCACATACTTTAAGTTTGAGTTGGTGGCCGTGCGGCATTTTTATGGTGAAATTTTTCCAATCTTTAAATCGGCTGTAAATATCCAATAAATATAAGGCAACCTTATTTAAAATGTGCTCTAATAAACAAGTGATAGTGAGGTGATCTGTCGTCAGAAGCTGAGCAGGGATTTGCCTGCATTGAAAGGCGTAGCCATCCAATGAAGTACAGGGACCGAGCATACTGACGCCCTTTCAAAAGCAGGAGTAGTTACCTCAACCTGAGACGACTAATTATCTTAGCTGTGTGACATTGCCTTAATGATAATTACCAGGTGACCGCAGCTGGAAGGTGATGGTTCAGCTTCAAGAAAAAAGACCTATGCCATCGCAATCTTCGGACTGCTTATAGATACAGCACATGATTACCTTCAGGTACACTTATTCACATTGGGATTCCCTATGCCAGCCGTGTTGATATGACCGTCAGAATGGAGACCAAATATTGACGTGTTCATCGCTCGCCATCGCCAGGTTACTCAGATTAATCAAAACTTCTATACCTGCTTTTGTTTATGGTGGCTAAACAGATAAACTATTTATTTTAAAACGTGCAAATAAAATATCCTACAAAGACTGCAATAATCAAATATTTATATTTTGCGGGTTTCTTACAGCAATCGTTTGTCATCTTACCAAAGAAAGTGCAAACATTTAAAACAACATCAAAGTAAACAGACAAAAAATAGCAATAACGACACACGATGTGTAATTTCATGATAGTGTTAGGAAGATTGTAACTTAAATAATTCAGTAAGTTATGACTTAAAATAATACCAATAGTAACAAGTCGATAAGAAGCAGTCTAGTGATATAATCATTCAGTAACAGATAAAGGCAGAAGTTTAAATTAATTTTGTTCATTTATTGGTTCAAGTTAATTATTTTCTGTAAGTTTTTTGAGGAAAGTTGCTGATTTTTAAGATGGGAAGAGCAAAATAAATTAGCGATTATATTGTATAGATTTTAATTATAACATAGGCCTATTGGTTTTAAAAGATATTAAAAAGTGAAATTATTTCTCAATAAGTCGTACTTTTATATGAATTAGAAAGTTCATCAACTTGGTCGTGGTACAGCAAGAGACGAATTTGTTTACGGCTTTCAAGTAATTTCAAGAAAGAAGTTTTGGCAAATTTTAATATTAATGAAATAAATCATTGGTATTGTTTTTATTTTACTAGCCTTTGTTTTTCACGAAAATACATGCCCTACTTTCTTGTTCCAATGAATTATGGCACTTTGCCATTTTCAGTTTTTAAAACTATAAAATAATATTTCATAATTAAAACGGACAGTGGTTCCTTTCCTTGAGGTGTGATAAATTACAGCTAGATTTGTATGATCTAGTATATCTAATATAGTTTTATAAAATCTATGGTTATAGATTATTAATGATACAAATTATTCTATTAATAAATTGTGTCGATATGGTATATTTTTGCAGCGTAATTCTTAAGTTATAATTTGTTAAGAGTTTGTACTTCTCTTAACTAGTATTATTTTGTTATAGTATTATGTGAATGACCATAACTTCAGTTTTCAGTGTCTAGTAATTAATTCTTATACACTATACAAAACAAACAAACTCAAAACATTATACCTACTCTCAAATGTGAAAATCTATACAAAAAGAAATGTATTGTTTAAAATACTATTACAAATAAAAGCAAGAATACAAAACGAACAGTCTTAACAGTATGTGTTAAACATTATACTTAAAGTTACGAAGTTGTTTATTTTACTTCTTAAAGCGTCTAATCCAACATTTTTTTCGATTTCTTACATCCTTCTATGCTTTTGTTTCGTCATCGATAATTTTTCTGTCATGTTACATTAAAAATGTCATATAATAAGTACACATAAACTGGATACTAGAAGTTCCTTGAAAATATTGAAGTTTTTTAGTATGTAGTATGATTTACTACCCGATGCAGTCATAATACTCGCGTAATTGTGGCTACGAGAAAAAAAAACTATAAAATTACAATATTTACTAAAAACTAATAACTTATACAACACGCAGTTACAACTAACCTAAAATAGTATACTAATGTAAAGTGCCCTTCCCAAAATATTATAACACTATGTTTTAAGATATACGATTTTCTTTAAAATGCAGAAATTAAACTTTTAAATGTGTTTTGTATTGCAAACTTAAATTTAAAAAGGATATCGAAATTTCTTAAAACCTTATTGTTTTGAAAATCAAAATAACATTGCACAATTTCGATGGTAAGAAAGTTCCATTGGGTCATTTAGTTGTACATATATTTTACAAATAGTTTTCACGTACTTTCAATATCATCACAATATTAAAATACAAATAATAATACGATGTTGTTTATCGAAAATAATTTTTAAATCTTTTGCAATTTATCTACCATTTTCAATTTATTTTTTCACATTAAACACCTTTTGTTTACGATATTTACTTTATCTTTAAAACGAATCGTATAAAATAATACAAAAGTATTTACATATAACCTTAAAACTTCTACGTATATAAAATTAAATTTCACACAACCAAGTTGTAATCAATTTACATAAATTTGACATTTGAGTTAAGATTATCCTGTAATAACTTTATAGCTTGGAAAGTGAAAGCACAAGATCTTCGAAAAACTTGTTTACTGTTCTTAACTCAAACTTTTGTCTTATAAATAAGTTAGCTTAATTAACAGGGACAATTATGCGGGTATCTTTACTGTCATCAAGTAATTCTCGGTTTGTTTGAGCCTTATGCTATGGGAAATTGAGGCCTGGGAATGTTAATTAATAAACATGTTTGTGTATCCGGTGCTAACATGCTTTTGTTTTCTTGATTTAAGAAAATTGTAACTTATTTTATGTTAAATGTGACCTTAAAAAATGAAGAATTAAAAAAAAAAAAAAAAAACAAACATTAACTCGAGGAAAATATCTGTTTGAACTATGTAGGGTTATTAAGTAAGTTTAAATCAGAAGAAAAGCTGGAATAACCATAATGTATGCTTACTATCAATGCATGTTATAAACTCATACAACGACCTCATATTAATTGGAATATACTGATTTTGTGATCGAACAGAATTATGTATGATGAAGCTGAACATTTTAAGTAAATGCATAAAACCTATTAAACATTTTGTTTTATAAACTGCCATAGGTTCGATTATATCTTTTGACGTTGGCTTTTGTATGCCGTAATTATCTACCCAGTCCTTTCAAACTTACGGCACGTTGTTTCCTAAGGACACAATAATGGAGAACGTAATGCAAAAAGAAATATTTTAAATAAATTGTTTATTAAGAGGTAGTGAAATTACTACTTATACAATTTATTGATGATAATACTACCTTATTAAGGGTCGGCTCTAGTAAAACAGAAAGCATCCTGCGACTCCCTATAGCGGCGGTAGGTTACGCGGACATTGCTTATCCTAAATCCATTTAAAACCCGCAATTATTCAAGTAGCGTTTTTTAAAAAAATACCAAACTCTTAGTGACAAAATTCTTCATCCGAATGGCTTGGTAATTTTTCGCTGTAATTAATGGTTACAACGTAAACAAATATTTAAAATCACTTTACAGCGGCGGTAGGTTACACGGACATTGCTCAGCCTAAATCCATTTAAAACCCGCAATTGTTCAAATATCGTTTTAAAAAAATACCAAACTCTTGGGGGCGAAATTCTTCATGCGAATGGCTTGGTAGTTTTTCGCTATAATTAATAGTGACAACATAAAAAAATATTAATAATCAATGTTTTAAATTGTTAATAAATATTAAACAAAATGTTTTTCTTAGTTTTGAAAAAGTCATTTGCATGCATATTTATCCATAGCTTTAAAATGACTTATCGTTCATACCTATTCGATAAAAAATAAAGGAAAAATTTTGATTTTAATTTAACATTGGTGTTATTGAGTGTCAGCCAACATGGCCGACAGCTAGAGGCTACCCTTAACCTACCACCCTAGTTGGTACCACAATCATGCAATTATACAATTTAATTATAGCTTCTGAAAATGTTAAGAACATGCGAAAAATGAATGATTAGGTTGGAATTTGAAATGATTGAAATAAAGTGGGAAATTACACCTCTGGTAAAAGTTATTGACATTAAAACTACATAGTAAGTTTTGTATAGACCTACTTACAAATCATACATCACATTCAAGGCTTATACAAGAATGTCTGTGCATCGAGTGGCGAAAATTTGTCTACCGCGCGCATGCACGTTACTAAGAAGGCAGCGCTCCTTGGCTATTGCGCGTTTACAGTTTAGTTGATAGCATGGCATTGCCCATGGCTATTCAAACCAGGGCTCTATAACAAGGGCTAAACCGTTTCTTTGATCTCGGCACCGTGCCGCCAGTTTCACTCTGACGTCACCATGCTGATACACGCTAGCTGGTAATTTTTCAGTAATGTGTGAGCAGTCGTTAACTCGCTGTTGTAACTCGATGGAAAGGCTGCAGTAAAATAAAATTTAGATATTCTTAATACACATAAAGTACGGATTCTAACAGTATAAAAAACTTTTATTTTAACAGGTATTTCGAATTTTAATAATTGAAAATATTTGAGAATTATCACAGACTGACATGAAAAAGTTACTAAGCGAGGACATTTTTTATTTTTGGGTTACAAACAAACTTACAGCGTGAAAGTTGTAGCCAATGAATTGATCTAAACTATCCAATTCACCGATTTGTGATAAAATGATTACATCGTTATGAAATCGTTTTTTAAATGAGCGCGAGGAGGTGCCGCGCCACGACTTCCGAAGTACAGTTATTTGATACGGGAATAACGTTTATGTACATATTGTTATTTTAAGTAAATCACTTGTCCCCAGGTAATTATGCCAGCTAGAAAAAAAGTAAGCATTTTATTTTAACATAAACTAATTATAATTTATAATTAATATTTGATATTATTTAAGAAACATTTAAGTACTCCGCAAATTAGATAACAATGAACAAATTATTTAAAAGACAGCATATTTCTTTGTTATAAAGCAATTATTTTAATTAAATATGAAGCTAATTTTTTTACGTAATTACGATTTTCTTTTTCCATCATTGATCTCTAATTTTATTTCTTTGAATGTACGTAATAATGATATTATTTTTTAAACGTTAACCTCCAACTTAACTTTTTGTGTCCACTTCAATAATATCAAATTTTAATTATAAATTATAATTATTTTATGTTAAAATAAAATGCTTACTTTATTTCTAGCTGGCATAATTACCTGGGTACAAGTGATTTACTTAAAATAACAATATGTACATAAACGTTATTCCCGTATCAAACAACTGTACTTCGGGAGTCGTGGCGCGGCACCTCCTCGCGCTCATTTAAAAAACGATTTCATAATGATTTAATAATTTTATCACAAATCGGTGAATTGGATAATTTAGATCAATTCATTGGCTACAACTTTCCCGCTGGAAGTTTGTTTGTAACCCAAAAATAAAAAATTTCTTCGCTTAGTAACTTTTCCATGTCAGTCAGTGATAATTCTCAAATATTTTCAATTATTAAAATTTGAAATACCTATTAAAATAAAAGTTTGTTATACTGTTAGAATCCGTACTTTATGTAGATTAAGAATATCTAAATTTTATTTTACTGAAGCCTTTCCATCGAGTTACAACAGCGAGTTAACGACTGCGCACACATAACTTAAATATTACCAGCTAGCGTGTATCAGCATGGTGACTTCATAGGCGATCGATACTGGGTCACGGTAAATGATCAAAATGGTATAGCCCTTGTTATAGAGCCCTGATTCAAACGGAGATCGTACGCTAGTAGCCAGCATAAAAACATCACAACCTCATAAAAGTCATTTAAACTAGTTATTAGGAATATGCAATGGGGTTTACTTAAACATGAGGTACGTTACTGAAATGAAGAAATGTTTATTTTGAATTAAACACTGAGGTAAGGATATTCATAATTCAACGTGGTTGTGAATAGGAGCCGATGTAGTTAGGTTAGGTAGTAGCGCGGCAAGCCTCCATAAGGCCAATGCTATCAAGTGTAAACGCGCAATAGCTATGCATACAAGCACTTTCATACTTTCGGCTGTCTTATTTTTTATAATTTATAATAATTATATTTTAAATTTATGATGACAAAATACTATTCTAGTTAAATATTAAAATCAATCATTGCACATTGGACATTAAAATGAACAATTAATACTGTCTGATATAAAAATATTTACATATTAACTATTTATTTAAACGTTTTAAATTTTTTCAACATCTATTTTGTTTCCTTAAATTTTTGTCGGACAGTTTTGTATTTAGTTCCAAAACTATTTACATGTTAAAAACAATCATTGTACGTATATAATGTACAAATAATACTGTCTGATATAATAATATCTACATGTTAACTATTTATTTAAACTTTTTAAATTTTTTCAACATATATATTTTGTTTTCTTAAATTTTTGTCGAACAGTTTTGTATTTAGTTTCAAAACTATTTGCATGTTAAAAGCAATCATTGTACGTATATAATGTACAAATAATACTGTCTGATATAAAAATATGTACATGTTAACTATTTATTTAAATTTTTCAAATTTTTTCAACACCTGTATTCTTATATTATTGTCTCCCAGTTTTGTATTTAGTTCCTTTATTCTAATTTAAGTCCTTACTTTTATTAAAGACCTAATAATGCCACCTTATTTCTTAAATAATCTTCATGCACTTGATTATTAATAAATTTTCCATTTTTTTTTATGTAATCACCATACAAAGTTAGAAAAGTTTCTTTCATGGTGGATGAAACTTTGAAGAACTCAGTAGTAGGGATTATAAGTTTTCCCCTTCTCTCAGTTGCTATCCAGTTGTCGTTTTCTGGCATAGATTTGGATCAACACCTAGGTTTTTAAATTTTCCCCTATATATATAACAAATATAGCCTGTGATATATCTCAGAAATTCTTATAGTTATTCGGCCTAAACCATGATTATCACTGATATTAGGAATATTTACAGTTTGTTTGAAAACAAAATGTTCTTTAATATCTTCATTATTGTTTTCATTTCGGGGAAGATACAGGAAAACTATAAATGAAAATGACATGATGTTTCACAGAATTAAAGACAAAAGTCCATATTTGAATTTTTTTCTCAAAAATATATATCTAATAGATTTCCAACCATAACAGGAGAAAACCGGCGTTTTTCTCAATTTAAACCACTATGCCAGTAGGCAGGAATCCTGGAAACCGGCAGTGCCTTCACAGTTACGTCAGATACAACAAGATGCGTGCACAGGACCTTAAAACAAAATATGTAAAGTATACAAAACAGTCTGGATTTAAAATATTTTAAGGACCAAAAAATTCAAAAAATGAGTAACTTGAAAATTCTGCTATAATATTAAAGTTAGAATTGGCATTCAATAATATAATAAAAACTAACTCCATGAAAAACTATATGCAATGTTTCTAAAATGAGATATTACGTTAATATTGTTTTTCGTATTGCGAGTTCAGACAAATAAAAGTTAATTCAAACTTTGAAAAGCGCAACTAATAATGTTAATGAATATACGACTGAAAGGTACATAACTAATAAACTGCATATATTATAGATGTTTTCTATTTCCGAAAACAGAGCTGGTTAACAAAACAAGGAGTTACATATAAAAATATAAAATTTAATAAATTCTTAATTTAAATAAAGAAAAACAAATATTACTAGATAAATAATAACTTAAAAACAGTCAAAACTATCAAATTAATTAAATATCCATATAGAAAATATGAATATGAAGAATCCTGCACCAATACAACAGAAAACCCCTAAACCATAACATAGGCCTACATAACATAAAATACGTAAATACACAAACAAAAATCGCGAAATTAGCAAACAAAATTATTATTTTGAATATTTTTTTATATTATACTAGCCAATTGCTAAGAGAAGGTAAAATCGTATATTACTATTATAATATTGAGTTTAATAATGTGTTATTTATGAATTTATTAATGTTCGTTGTATTTATATATATATATAATGCAATGATGTTATTTGTGTGTATATATTGTTTAATTATATTCAATGTAAGTTTATTTTTTATAAGGCGATTAAAAGGAATGATCATTATTGCCTATGTGTGTGTAATTGTGTATAGGTGGTGTGAATGTGTGTTTTAAATACTTTGTTTGTCTTCTTAAATCATTGACCATATTGGTTTTAATTTTTAAGCTAACTTCAGTGGTATATTACATAATTTCTTCTTTTTATTATGATCTTTAGGAAAAAGCCTTAAGTTTAAAACAAGTAATTATTTGCAAGGGTAAACGTTTAAAAATGTTTTTTTATATTTGCATCTGTTCAGGTTTTTAATTAGGTAGACTAAGAGTATTCTGGATAAAGATAAAACACCTTAAACCCTAAACATATTCTGCTGGTTCAAGACTTGGCCATACTGACAAACTCACTAATTTTACGAGTCCAAAATGTTTGATAGAAACTGTTCCTTGTATTTCACATTTGTGTTTTGTGGATTTAGTTTTAGCCACAACATGCCAAAAATTCCTGTACTGCTAAAGTCGTAAAAACATTGTAAATATATTTTTAAAGGCAAGTTTTTTATTATTACCCTGATAAATCAATTTTACCTAAGTGCCATAATTCTTTCCGGTTAATTTTGTGTAAATAATACTATTAATAAAACAATAATATTCTCTTATCAGTTCAAACCAGTTGATCTCTAACAATAAGACGTACATCCGTCATAAAAAAAGATTGTATAACATTCTTGAATCATTTAAGACAAAAACTCATTTCGTACAAAACTACATTTTCCACTTGACACTGAGTGCCAGTTTCATTTTTCAGTCTGACAACATGTAAGCTGTTTGTGTTAGCATCAATCAGAAATTATTTCTCGCTTCGACTTGTCTACCCCTAGCATCATTAATTTCCTGCCCATTGTGTTCTGTTTCAACGCCGCGCGCAAGATAAGCTGTACCATAGCACAAAGAAAATAACTAAACTGTTTTGTCACTACCCTCTTCTACTACAACCCTTCACCCCTTAGTATACTTAATATTCTCCCTGTTAATTTTCTCACATAATTTGCTACGAAATATCTATGGTTATTAAATTTCAATTTACAACCCTAGACGTTACCAGTTGGTTTTTTATTTGCTTTTAAAATGTTGATGAACTGTTTTACTGAGTATTGATTACCAATAGGAACAAAATAATATGGTTAAAAGTTCTGAGACGCTAAAGGAATTTCTGAAGGATTAATAATGCTAATCTAACAATTATTGATATTTAAATAACTTTTTATGCAATTTTATAAACTTTAAATTATATTTTCTAGTTTTATTTTACACTTACTAATGATGCAAACTATATTGTTGCAATTATTTCTACAGCTAAATCCTATATAATCTTATTTAGCATTGTATCACTCACAAGGTATTGTATCACTCACATGTAAGTTAAGAAGTTATCAAGATAAAAGTGGATTGTTCCTCGGTTCCTAGCTTGGTATACAGTCTTCAAATTAGGTGCAATTTAGCTCCAAAGTATGATCCCTCTATTTTGCAATATTAAACCCCTATATTTTCAATAACCTGGAGAAGAACTATCACCAAGTAGTGTTACTGCCAGCCATAACAACACTTTTTACAAACCAACACTCAAACAATTATTACGTTGATCCATTGGTGGTGAGAACCAGTAAAAATAAGCGACGAACTTCTAATACACTATTACTCGCATAAATATACACTTACTTACAAAGTTTTGATCCACTATAGCTTACTGTCCTGTAAGTAAGAACATTTACATCACAGTTTTCCAACATTTTAGGTAGCTTTCAGAAATAATGGTATGTATGTTTTCAGAATATCTTGAGTCAAAATATTAAATAACTTTAAATAATATGTTTCGATGTCGTACAAATTATTTAAAAACACCCCACATGACCTTCTTTCATAAAATTCTCGTTTTTGGTAGAAGGGGATAAGTCTACCAAATCACCTTCTTCCTAAAATAGATAAGAAAATATATTATTTTCAGGCTTGATTATTGGAATACACGTGGTTTATCACGTTACATAGAAAGTATTAGTTTTTGCTAGGTCACGTTTATGTCTTTATAACTTTATCCTTTCCAGAAAAATGTAACTGTGACTGAAAGACAAAGCAATTATTCTAAAAGATACGTAACCATACAAATGAAGAAGCTAGATTTTAGTTTACATCCGACTGTTTGTTGGTGTCTAAAATATTATATATCGGAATGTTCAATACTGTGGGAGAACAATCCACAGCACAGAAACAAACATTCTCGTCATATCTACTAAGTTCAATCAAGAAATCAAATATCTTTCATATCATTTTTGTCGTGCTTAATTTTTTGGACTGAAAGTTATTTTCTATGCTACATTACTGCATTTCAACTGTATCTCAACATGCAATTTATGCTACCAAGGATTACTGATTGAACGTAAATAGGATGTGACCGTTTCTAATCTATCCTTCGAAGGGGATTACACCTTCGTTGGGACATAAATTGTTCAGGGAAGACAAGTATAAGAAAGATGGTACATTGGGGACACGGATAGTTGAATAATTATTATTTAACATGAAAACGTTGAAAAGATTAAGAAAAGGTTTAATTAGATCCTAAATCCAAAGTAAATATTAATTGCTGAATAATATACAGGATGATACAACTTTATAGGCCTACTGTATTTCTGAAAGGTGTTTTGAGGCATAAATAAATGTCGTTCTATATAGTTAAAACATAATCTGCATTATAGTGGCTTTTAATTTTTGTCTTGTTTAAAGTTTATTAACTTAAACAGTGTTATGATAATGATAACAATAAACAATAACAAAATAATTAACAACATAAAAACAAATTAGATTGCTGTACCAACTGAAATTATGTACTTTAATTTATTTTAATATATTTGAAATTCTAAATACATATTTTTGATCGTAATTTACTTATAAAATACATTTTGCAATTATACTGTATTACAAGAAATGTTCAAAAATATTTTCCTATTAGATGAGTTAGAATCTTCAATACAGTTCTGCAATACCTCTAATGACTGACTTTTTGAAACAGTTCTTGGTCTATCAGAGCGAGTCTATTATTTTAACGCAATCGTAACAAATCGCTGTTCAGTCTTGCTCACAGTTGATTTACTTATTGGTTCTTCATTAGGAAATATATTAATAAATACATCACACACCTATTGTAAATTCTAAACTCTGCCATCATACTCATAGATCATCATCATAAGTTATGCTTTCGATTTAACTTAAGGAAGGTTAATGTTTGAAGATTTAAAATTTTATAAAACTAAAAAAAAAATTAACTACTGGGTTTACAACGTATTTTTTACAAGCACTATCAAATTGTATCAACACAAATGTTGAAGTAAAAAGATGAACGGATGAGTAAACACAACGTAAGACACAATTTAATAACAGCTGATTCACTCTACAAAATTTGCAATAAAATTGTTCATGCAGGTTTTTCGAGCTGATTTGTATCATTTACAACTAAGCTGATAGTTAACAAATAAAGTTGATTAACGGCGGGAGTTTCATTTTATTTGAGAAATTACATCAGTTCAAATAGCCTTTTATTACTTATTGTGTTGTTAATTATTAGTTATTGTTTGTTATTATCAACATTATACCACTTTTAAATTTTGTTATTGTATACATTAGGATTGTAAAATGCAATAAAATCGTTCATGTTGCGAATTGTACCTCGTTTTATTATTACGTTATTCCAACTTTGAATGATTATAACTCCTAAACGAAGGCATTCAACCGTTAACAGATGTAGTTAAACCATGTAGAAACATTTTTTCTGCTTAAATACAAAGCAATAAATACAATTTCCATATTGTACCCTGTATATTACATACTGTAATTCAACCATCTTATAACCATAAACAACCATAAAATATCAGTATACCTATGTAACAGATATATTATAGTGTATAGTATATAGTGAATTTTAGTTGTTACATGAGCTTTATGAAAATACCGACCAAATAATATTATATTTATAGTTTTATTTCTAAAGATAAAAAACACTAAACTTTTAGATATTATTGTATATAATGTTTCTTTACTTAACGACTAAATGACAAAATAAAAATTTTAGGAGAATCTTTTAATTTAGTATAAAATTGATAAATCAATTTGTTGTTGATCTAATTCTATAAGAAATACGCCCGAGGAAATACGAGATTATTGTATTAGTAGTTAGTTATAAGTATTAATAAGTCGATAACAAATTCACTTTACATGACAAAGTAAAATATTCGAAATTATATGTTGTATAAAAATATACATTCAAATAGTAAATTTTTGTATATATCACTTTTATTAATTTATTTATTTACATGTTCGATTTCATCGTACAGAAAACTTATATTTTCCGAAATTTTGAGAGAATGGTATATGTGGTATACAGTATTGCATTAATTATTTATTTCTTGATTACATATTTTTTCATGTGATGTTTCTCTTCTGTTCTTGTTTGTACTTGTCTGTGTTATGTTTTTAAACTAGAAGGCTACGATTTTCAATGTGATGTTAAAAATCATCGTGTTTGTTTGTAATTAAAGGTAAACATATCCATACTCTTAACCACCCGAAAAATATTTAATTACCACTGTCATCAATTGTTTGTAGAAATTATATTTACAGAGATGAGAACTGTGTTTCCATACATACCTGAGATATATAAAGATATATCAGTTTTTTTCCATTTATATAGTACCGGTACATTTTCCATGATAGGATATAGTAGGTTAGAGAGGGAGTATTTATTCAAAAGAATGGAAATCTGGGCTTGTCAGGTTTAAACTGTTGATAAAAATGTTAGCATTTACATTATTTGTAATTGTTATTGAATTTAAAATGATGTAATTTAGTAAACTTCCTGCCAATATAGAATTGCACTTGAAATAGCATTGTTCATATGTTCAAGTAATATACATTACTAATAACGTAATCTGTTTTAAAACCATTATTTAAGTATTAGAAATTACTTTACACAAAATATGTATTAAAACATTTCAGTCACACATTGCTTCTAAATTACTGTTGAAATAATCAGTAGAAATGTTGCCGCGTATGTCACCTTGTTTGACACAGTTTGGGCGTTTTTCAAATGTTACAAATCAAAATCAAATTGAAATTTAATTAAGGGAAACATGGGAAACGTCGGGTGAAGGGGGGAGGAATGGGCATCAGTTGTAAGCTTTGCGCATGTACATAGCATTGGCTAATAAGATTGAATATTAATTGATGTCCGTGTATATAGATTAAGGGTTTATTTGAAATTATACGAAATAAAGTCACACAACTGCTGCTAGAAATTAGTTTATAACTTAGTATTACAAGTTGTTGATCTATTAACGAAGAACAAATACTTTTGAGTGGGGTTTAATGTTAACTTATTTCAAAAATGAAAAATGATAAAAGCGCTGAAAGATATTTAAAAATTATTGTCTATCATTTAAAAATGTCTAACAGTTAACTTAAATTGCGTTTTCCCCTTTAAATGGGCTCAACAAGGGTAAGAGGAAACATACGACTTAAGAAATACTTCTCTTAAAATAACAATTTTGATTTTGAAAGAAATCGGTGAGCTGATTACAATGAGTATCTCAAATTGCATATATATGTGCAACCAGTCTAAATAAAGTTATAATTTATAAACTTGCACAAAAGAGGGTGAAATAGTGGTCTTTGGTCACTAATGACTCCACAACTTTTAAACTGATGGACTGTTCAAATGTGGATTCCTCCTAAACCTTCCCGAAGAAATATGCGTTTAATAGCTTTATACGTTCAGGAGTTCTCAGTTGATGCCGCCACAAACAGAAAAAAATTGTTTTATTAATCGCTAGAGCGTCTAATAGAAATAGAGAATTCCGTTAACCAGCTAAAGATGGACTCCGCCAACTAAGTTCGTTACATTTATTCAAGCGGTACTACATAGGCCTACCCTAAAAAAATGTCATAAGAGTGTGTTTCGGAGTTACTTATAAAAATCTATTTAAAATTCCACATTCAACGTTTTAAACATGTTGTGCATAATTTGTTAATCCAGTACATGCCTGTTCTCATCTTTATAAATGGGAGATTTCCACTTAAAAAATATAAGAAGGTGTGTGAATTTATGCAAAGTACTACCTTGATATTTATGTGGCAACTGTATGTTACTCGTGGAATGAAATATTTGGAAATAAAGATAGACATTTTCATTATGAGGTTGGATTATTTACCCACTATCGACTTATTCGATGCAGATTCGTTTAAACTATATATCTATAAACCTACTACTGTGAGTGTATGATACATAATTTGCTAGTTTGTATAAAAAAACATAAGTTAGAAATTGTTTAGTACATTGTAAAAAGTATCTATACTGACCATGCACTAACAATATATTAATTAAAGAATCATATGACCTTTGATCTCAAGTGACAGAAAAGTAACAATGTTTGCATTACTTTTAGGGATTGTGTTCATTTCATTTAGAAACGATTGCCTATATATAAAACTGGGAAATACATAAAGATAGGGATTCTTGTCTGATTCGACTGAAAGATGACTGTGCCTACTTCCTTCGTGACCTTCAAATTTTGTCGAGTTATCATTGCAATTTATTACAACAAAATTTTTAATTGATTTTTAGTCGGGTTTCAAAATACATTTAAATTTTTCAGTAAATTATTTAGAAGGAGAAGCTTTTATACTAATTTTCGGATTCTGTTGAAAATTTTAAGGTTGTGTTGCAATTTGAGTGTCCAAATGCTCCGATTTAGTTGAGTGAGAGGTTCTTTTATGGCAAGGTTCAAAAATAAAACTTGTAGGAATTACAAAAAAATGTGTTTGGTTTTTTAATTGAATATCGAATTCTACCAAGTACCTTCGGTCATCACTATCAATCGTATATAACTTAGACGTTTAAACATAAAAAAAGCGAGTACCAAATGTTTTCAAACATAAAATATAATGTTTTTTTTTTTTTTTGTAGATGTGGTTTATTTAATCAGAGAAAAGAATTAGGCCAGTCGGTAGGGGTAATTTTAGACAAAAAGTTCCAGTAATTTACACTACGGCTGATTTTTTTTATAAGTACATTAAAGTATGTAGATTAATATAAACAAAGTTTACCAGTCTATCGATTTCCCAAAGTCGAAAAAAAATCGATTATCATTTTTTTTTCTCGATTATCCTTAATATTTCGAGCTGGGATGAAGACACCGAAAAATTGGCCGAATTTTAATATATCGAATTGAAACTTGACATAGGAGTTAAAATATATATTTTAAACATTTATGCTGAGTTCAGCTTGTTATCTTGAAAATTACCCGATCTAGAGCCACGTGACTTATCAATGGGTTTCTCGATTTTAGGAGTACCGGACCCACGAACTAATTTCAATCTATTCCAGTTTCGTCAATTTTTGGAATATCAACATCAAATTTGTTTTACAAGTTGAGTATACCAGAATAAATATTCTTAGTAAGTATGAACGATTTTTTCATGTTATTTTTAAAAACGAGGCGCTTGAAAATAGTCTTCTGTTTTACCTATCTCGTTTTAACTATAACACCTTTGGATTCAACGACTCCATTTTCGACATTTTTTAACATATCGATTTAAAAATTGGTACAGAAGTTAAAAACACAATTGTTTTTTGCTATACATTGTTTTTTGCTATACTTATTTTTAGAGTTCGTGGGTCCGGTACTCCTAAAATCGAGAAACCCATTGATAAGTCAAGTGGCTCTAGATCGGGTAATTTTCAAGATAACAATCTGAGACTCATCATAAATGTTTAAAATATACAGTTTACCTCCTATGTCAAGTTTCAATTCGATATATTTAAATTCAGCCAATTTAGAATGATCCAACACTTCATGTATGAATAAGACTTAAACTTTTAGTGATTTCCCCTGCTGCAAAATACATACCTGATTTATCGACAAACCATTGCTCGGACGAAATAAATACACATCACCTTTTTTATTGAAAAATACCTCCCCTACATGGTGGTAGTTTTTATTTTTCTCTATCTTCATCCCAGCTCGAAATATTAAGGATAATCGAAAAATAATAACAGTCGATTTTTTTTCGACTTTGGGAAATCGATAGACTGGTAAACATTTTTTTATGTTAATCTACATACTTTAATGTACTTATAAAAAAAATCAGCCGTATTGCAAATTACTGGTAGTTGTAACCTATTCCGACTGGGCAAATGCCATTATTATTATTTTAAAACATAATGCTTTTACATTTTCCGAATTATAAATAATATACAACTTCCAAGGTTTTAAACTAATTAATTATAACAATAATAACCAATATTTTAGAAAAAGTTTAGTATGTTTTTTGAGAAGCAGCTTTCGAAAAAGTGTAAAAACACATTTTTTATAAAATATTTCATTTGATTGTTTATTGCCATAGACTCTAATTGCCACTACGTACTCAAACATGAATATGAAGAGCATTTGTTAAATTATATGCACTTTATACATGGAAATATTTTCCTACAATTGAGAGGAAACTCTGACACGATCAGTATTTAGCAATAGCAACTAGTTATGTATACAATTAAATAAGTGACTGAAATTAAATACTTATAACTCCAAACGTACTACTTAATAAGTTCTTCATGAACATGAACAACTGAGAGTTTTTATTAAACGCGAAGAGAGGGTAGATTTGATTTATGACTTCAAGAAGGCAGACCCTGGGTTCCTATATTAGTTAAAGATTTGTTTAACTTCTTACTGTATTTAGCCCTTGTAAACTCACGAGTTATACTTAAGAGATAAAATATTTAGTTATAAAAACAAAACGTTCTCTTAAAACGCACAATGTGCGACAAAATAATAAACTTCATTAATGCATTAAAACCAGATAAATATTAAATTAGTTCAGATCTTACAGATATGTTTCAATAACAAGTGTTAACAATCAATTTTTTTAATTGAGTGTTTTGTGATTAGGACAATTAATTGTTTTGCTACTGCTATATACATTTTAAACGTGTCATATCAATAAAAGACAAATATTATGTCTAAATGTTAGGCGACACACAATATCAGTAGCAACGCAGCAGTAGTGCTTAAATAAATGTTAGTTGAGATAAATTATTTCAAAAACCGTTGAAGAAAGTTATAATATTGTAAACGGGGTTAATACAAGGTTGAATAAATTTGTAATGACATTACGGTGAATATGTCGCAATAGCGGCGTCAAAATAAACAATACAGTATGCCCTATTTAATTCTAATGACTTTGAATGATATAAATGTATTGGTGTAGGCGAAACACTTCTTCCTTTTCGCGTTTCATGTATGGGAGTCATTATGTATTATTAATTTGTATTAAAACGTACCTCCATGTAGTAGAATTTATATTTTCAAAGGGTTGTAAAATAAACGTTTTCGTAGTTCGTGACATGACCTAAATCTGAAGATTCCGATAAATTAAAATATAAAAATATTTTTAAAAATCGAACTATTATAAATAATATTGAAGAAAATCTGAAGTAGGCTACACTATAATAATATTAATAAATACAGAAATTGAAAATATCAATAAATCTAGTTTTTATATGAAACTAAATGCGTATATGATTAACATTTAGATTTTGTTTTGATTAACATATTTTATTGCAAGTAGCAGAATATCTAATGTATATACTTTCTTATTTATCATTTAATAATAAAATAGCTTTAAATTATTAAATGCAATTAGCAGTTATTATTGCTCCGGTTGCTCATATTAAAGTATTTACATGACGAAACTTATTACTTGTTGAATGGATATCTTATTGCATAATCAATATTTAATTAGATTTCAGTAGGCTATATAATATTAAGAGAAAAGAAAAAATTTGATAATTATTCTCAAATGTTAACTAAATTATCGTTATGTGTTGTATCTAAGCTAATAAATAGAAAATGCGAGGACAATTTTTGACATAAGAAAAACAAACTTATTAACTGCCAAGCCTTAGCTCAAACAATCCAAAAACTGCACCCATTTCATCGACGTACCATGAAACTACATGAACAATAGGAAAAGAACAATGTAATTGAATAGTTATTCCCTAATAAAGAGCAATGCAAATTTTTATAACAAAACTTTTAAGTAAGCCGGCAACACACAAGTCGGACAACACGCTTCAGGCCGCTTGACAAATGTTCGCCTGTCACAACCCAATGCTGCGAGGCGATTCAAACTAATTGTATATTTTAAATTAATTATATAATGTTTTAATAGTGATTAGCTTTTCTATTAGTTATGCATTATGTATGTTACGCGAAACATAAAATGTTGTCACTGATATATTTTTGAACTTCATTAAAAATGTACATTAGTCATTACTCTGATAATCAAAAAATATTTTAGTTTTAGTTTTAGTTAATATTGAAACCATACATATAAAGTGTCCAGCTTCGATTGTCCGAAACTTTACGGTGTTATTTGTCAGCTAAAACAAGCAAATAATACAATATACGATGTGTCCTATCTCACTCTATTTTCTTAATATTTCTGGAACGGTTCAAGATATAAGCATGAAACTAGGTGTGAATACTCATGTAAATAGAGTACATTTTAATTTAAAAATTGTTATCCTGCAACAATCCGTTTCAAAATGGCGGCAGTTGAAAATTTTCAATGTTAAATATCTATAAAAATATACATTTTACAAAAAAATTAAACTCACCAAATTTTTAGTCTATTTAAGACAAGTCCTACGATATATGGTTTTTAATAATTAAGTCATAAATCACGGAAAAAACTCAAATTTATTGGTCGAATCCTGGTGCTGAAGGTGGTCATATTAATGAAAATATATTAAAATAGCATTTAAAATCCCTACAAAAAGCTAAATTTTTATGTTTATATCTTAAACCGTTTCTAAGATATTAAGTTATTTGTAAAAATCACATATAGTCGGACAGACTGAAAACAGATCGAGATATAATACATGTTATAACTTAAAGCTAGACAAAACACATTTTGTTAATGAAAATTGTATAAAATATGGCTAACATATGTAGTTTTATTTTGAGTTAGCACTAATATGCGAGTTCAGTTTATTAAACGCAATCTTATTTATAACTCAGGAACTTTTGCAATGATTTCAAAAATCGCTTGGTTTCAATTGGTAATTTAATGACACAAAATCATCGTCTTTGTAAGACTACTTTATAGCAGCACTAAATTGTTCAATAACTACGCCACCGATTTAAAAATATTTTGAATACGACTTAAGAAAAGCATATACAAATTGTGTAATTGAAAAAAGATATTTTGTCAATGGTAATGTAAACAATTTGTGACGAGTCACAATATACTTAACCTGATAATGAAATGTTGTGGGTAGGATATGATAATCGAAAAAAGGGTTGATAGGAGACTTAAAGTAGAATGAATAATGTTAAATTTACAATACTATGTATAAACTTAGAATCAATAGTAAATTAAAGTAGGATGGAATCATGGAATACTTAAATGGTTGTTGACCTAAATTAAAGTATACACGGAGTAGGTCTTACCTAAAAATAGGATATGTCTAATAAAAAAATAGACTTAATATAGAGACGAATGTATATGATACAAATTAAAAAAATAACTTTAATAATAATACTAACTAGGCTGAATTAAAAAAAATTGAATAACAAATCTGTACTTAAATATAGGTTATAACAAAATTGAATAGTGTAATTAATTGTAAAAGTATAATCGAACATCTGTTAACCTAGTGGACAATTTATGCAACAACAGGATAGGAGTGGAAAACTAAATTAGGTCATATAAAGGAAGTATAAGTGATTGAAAAATTGTAAAGAAAATTTAAATGATATATTATATTAAATATTGTTAGAATAAGATGGCTTTAGTAAATATAATTTAATTAAGAGTATGTAAGATTGTATTAAGGTGATATTTCAATTAAATAGTGCTAAGAGGTATGAAGATTAGATAAAAAAAAAATCAGTACTAACCCATGATCCAAACTGAATAGACGTATATTTTCAAAAAAAAAAAAAAACAATAAACTATTACAATTGTCTATAAGCTAAATATAAAAACATAATATAATTTAATTTTATATGTACATGTTTAGTTTAAGATCTATTTTAGAAAACCAAATATAAAGGCCTAGAACAAGTTAACCCAGGATTAAAGAGGGCTTTGTGTTAAATAATGATAAACAATTCCGAATTTGTATTTAACGATAAATAAAATCACATATTGTTACAAAAAAACTGTTTGAATTATAAATTAGATAAAATCGTGTTTCTGATTTTATAGCAACACAAAATTGGTTATGATTTAAAAACGAATGCACTGACAAGAAAACAATTTCAGTAGAATATTAACTATATTATGTAAATATTTTGGCACTGAGAATTGTAGGAAATTGTATATAAAATCTGCAAGTATAATTCGTAAGTATTCAGTTTTACGTAGAAATGAATACCAATATGTACTTGGTTATTAGTAGATAACCATATTCACGTTTGAAATGCCCTGTTCTTCTCTAAATATGAACTTCGTATCTCAGTGTTTTGTACTTCTACTTCAATTTATTAACAAACTTTATCAATTATCTAATGCACAAGATTGATGTGATGAAGACAAAATTAGTTCACATTCTTCCCACAAGAGCATAGTTTCATCGTCATTAAGACTCTTCCATTACGTCAGAATTTATAAAAGTTTCAGTATTTGGAATGTTGGGGTTTTAGATTAACCTTGAGCTTACTTTAAGTATAACTAAGTATTTCACTTCAAATATAAATTACTTATAAAAATGTGATACTAAAAAAAGTTTATTTTGTGTTTATTATTATATATAACTTACAGTTTATGTATACATACTGAGAGAGAGTGTGTTTGTTAATATTTAGGAGATTATAGAGGGCATAAAAAAGAAGAAAAGTAGGTAAGTAGGCCTACTGTATATCCGCCCCAAAAGCTTTAAGGGTCGGCTCTAGCTGTCGGCCATGTTGGCTGACACTCCATAAGACCAATGTTAAATTAAAATCAAAATTTTTCCTTTATTTTTGATCGGATAATTATGAACGATATGTCATTTTAAAGCTATGGCCAATATGCATGCAAATGGCTTTTCCAAAACTAAGAAAAACATTTTCTTTAATAATTATTAACAATTTAAAACATTGATTTTAATTTTTTTTTATGTTATCGCTATTCATTATAGCGATAAACTACCAAGCCATTCGCATTAAGAATTTCGTCCCCAAGAGTTTGGTATCTTTTTTAAAACGCTGTTTGAACAATTGCGGGTTTTAAATGGATTTAGGCTGAGCAATGTCCGTGTAACCTACCGCCGCTATAGGATGATTTTAAATATTTTTTTACGTTGTAACTATGAATTATAGCGAAAAATTACCAAGCCATTCGGATGAAGAATTTTGTCCCTAAGAGTTTGGTATTTTTTAAAAACGCTATTTGAACAATTACGGGTTTTAAATGGATTTAGGATGAGCAATGTCCGCGTAACCTACCGCCGCTACGCTGTAGTCGCTGGTTGCTTTCTGTTTTACTAGAGTCGACCCTTAAGTGCATCCACTCTTGGACGTTAAAACAAAATTTCAGAATTAATAGAAATATTGATATCAAGTTTTGAATCTTTTATGCCATCATTTCGTATTTTTAAAACATCATAGAACATATACGTAATTTAAATCAAAACAAATTATCAGTTCTAGAAGATGTATTTGCCTGCCATTTTGAAACCTTTACGTAAAACGTTCCTGCAAAATTTTTAATCAATTTCATTATTCTCTCTTGAAATTATATCTTACCATAGAAAAAACACGAACTACTGTACTAACGGAAAGAAAATAATGTTTTTATTTAATGCTTTCTGTTTATGTTTATGTTTATGTACTACGTTTGATCAATATTTTTACACACTCAACAGTTTTACTACCCTGACTTTTGGCAAACTTTTTAAATATACACTTTAATGCATACCATGTTTTATTTTTCGCAACCAAATAACTTATTGTTATATTAAATACGGACTAATACTCAATACAAATAAAACACAACTCTTTTTTCGAAATTTAAATGAGAATAATTCCTTTTGCTTTTTTTAATGTTCGTGAACATAAGGTTGTCGGTCAAGGACTCTTAAATGTCACCTCGTTGTCTGCCTGTCCGTAACACTCTACAATTCGAGAATGGTTTAAGTTAGACACTTGAAACTTGGCATGCTTATTTATGTCATGAACCAACAAGTGGAAAATTAGTCCAACTTTCTCAAAACACAGGGGATGGTTTAAACGATGAAGAAATATAAACAGAAACATAAAATATTAAATGCTAGTTTACCTCTTCGTAGAATGGGCGTATGTTATATAATCTCTGACTCGTTCATTATTTTTAACTCAAAACAGACAAATTTAATTTTAAAATAAATTTGTACTATATAGTAAGTTAGTTTGTAAAATTATATTCATCTGAAAATGAACGAAAAACACTCTGGTTTTGAGCATAGCCAACCCCTGTGATCTCTTTACAGTTGCGAATAAAATTATTCATTTATTTATAAGTTGACGATTTTTTAGGTGTAAGATTTTACTTGTATATGACCGTGAAGAATTACACTTACCTTTTTTAGTAATTCCAAAATAAATATTAAATTTAAAGTGCCTACTCACGTTAAACAAGTATAGGTATTTTCAAACTGTAATGCAGGCTATGTGATCTGTTTTGAGATTAGAAGTTGTTGAAACAGTTTATCTTTTTAAAAAGCTTTTTGTTTCACAAGAAATTACTTAGCCCTAAAAGCAACAAACTATACTGTATCTACATTTACCGTGTTGAAATTCAGACATGACAGAAAAAGTGTCACATTAAACATTTTACTCAATGATCTTAAATAAACTATGGAAAATGAAACAAAAGATTTATAGGCCTATAAATCAAAGATTTTAATCCCAAAAATTAGAAATACACTCGGTTTTATAGAGTGATTACAAGTAGTTGTAAGTAAACTGTCAATGTTACTTGAGTTTTAAAATTTTTATGTTCCTAGTCTTAAAAAAGCGATATTATTGAAAATAAACATATTCACAATCTCTTTATGAACCCACCACAGGTTTGTAATTTGTATATTATGTTTTAACAATCCTCACTACATACACATCTGTGGTACATGTTCGGCAGCTAAGCTGATTCTATCGCTCACTTAATAATTACCAAAACATCTCAAATCGTTATACTCACTGCTGATATAAGTTTTTCTACAAGTAAATTGCCACCATTATCTAACGGAGATATAAAAAGTTTAGGATTGGTTTGTGAACACCATCTGTTCTCTGACGTGTTAACAGCGTGTATTATTATAGTATCGCGTATAAGATGAATTGTGCGGTGTTTTTGTTTTAGCCGCGTATTTCTCCATGCCATTTGGTGCCGGCAAACGTGTGTGTCCAGCAATAATGCTATATTGGAAAAGGAAGGACGAGTTGAGCCCCTAATTGACTATCTGTTCGTTGCGCAGCCTGTGCCAGCTTGATGAATTGCCAGCCGTGATTTTTGTCACGTGCAAGAAATTGTATTATAGAACAGATTTTATTTAAGAAAACAGTGTATACGTAAGATTTATTTTGTGTTCCAATACGAAACCTATTATGAATCACAAATACGTTTTATACGTCCATTTTATAACAGACACTACGAAATGACTAAAAATAACAGACAGTATGTATGGACTAATAAATCAATGTTAGACAACCATAGAACGATAGAAATAATATAAACTAAAACTCTTAAACATTCTTTGAACATTCTTTAAAAGTTGTTAAGTTTTACTTTCTCACTATACTATAGTAGACTATAGAGAAAGTATAGTGATCGCAAAACAAATCGATGTTGAGATTTTTGTGGAAATATCCGTTTTGGGACCCCCAGAGTCCAAAAAAGTGGTTTTTACAAAATGTCTGTCTGTATGCATGTCTGTATGTATACAAAGCTAGAGCGAAAACTATTCGATCGATTTCAAACAAATTTGCACCAGACATATCAAGTAGGCCTGTATAGATGCACGAAAAACGGTTTTGAAAAATTTCAAAAACAACCCCCTTTTTTTGCAAAAAACCCCCATAAAATCAGTTTTTATTTTTTTATAAAAAAAAAACGGCTCTAACGATTTTGATAAAATTTGGCTTATTTGTAGCCTTTAATGTACCCGACCATATGGAAAAAACCGCATCTTTCTAAGAATTCTAGTTTAACTAATAATAATAATAACTGATTTTGGGTGGATTTTTGGCCATAAAGGGGGTTGTTTTTCAAAACCTTTTTTCGTGCATCTATACAGGCCTAATTGACGTGTTTGGCGCAAATTTGTTTGGAATCGATCTAATAGTTTTCTCTCTAGATAATAATAATAATATGTATTAGTTAATATCCTACTTTAATAAAAAAATCACCTCTCCTACCCCACCCTACAAGTCACAGTGAATCTGTTTAATAATTTAAATATGTTTGTGAGAAAGTATGTGCCAGTTCCTTTATAATATAATTCGTTATATTTGATATAATTATTCATTAAAAAAAGAACTGCAATGTATTGTTTTTAATAACAATATAGTAAAATATTTTAGAAGAATTTCGGAAGTACATAGATTATAATAGGTTTACAAAAAACCTAGTAGCGTTTTTTCATGACTTTTACAAGAAGTCATTTTAAAACTTATAATAATCTCATTCAATCTTTGAGGTTAACTTAAAATTGATAAACAATTATGCATACTTCTTCAATAGCATTGTTATCAATTAATCACTGTTGTAGATGATGACATTATTAGTTCTCAGAATACACTCTACTTTGTAATAATTGTGTAATGCACGTAGTAATAATTCCATAAAATTATTAAATATATATATATTGCTAATAATTAGCTAACTGGTTTTTACTGATACCTTTATACTACCAGTTTATGTTCATGAGTGGATGTTAAGGAGTACTCCTTACATGCTAATAAGGTAGCTGAAACCGATTTTATTTTTCATAATTATTCCTGTTTACTTAAAGTTCGTTTACTTATTTCAATATTCTTGACCTGTCAAAAAGAAGAAAGAAAAAACATAAAATACATTTTTATTTCGAGATAGGCTTAAAATCAACAATATAGTTAATGAATATTTGCTACATCTACAAACCCATTCACTATGGTCAAATAACATTTGTTGTCAATTTGAATTCAATTAAGTTTGTTTAAGTGAGTAATTAATAACATGTTTTGTATTTCAGTTCTAATTTTAATAAGTTGATAAGAACTCATGTGTTGATAACCTATTAATACTTCAATGAAATTGAGAAACATTATTTTGGTTGGCCTATTTGAAATCATACTGACTTGTTTGGGTAAATGATTAAGGAAATATGGCAACTGCCTGACGTATACTAATGAAACTGCATGTACTATATAGTTGTGTATCACAAGGGAAAGAAGATTGTATAAAAGAGAAGAGTAGAAGGAACTGGAGTATTATTGATTCACTTGAATTCCTCAGTGACAACCTTATGAAGGGGGAGTAATTACAATCGGAGGCCAAACTGAATTAAAATTCCCCGATTAGATTAAACCGGCATTATAATAAGAGAAGAGCTTGACAGAACGAAAAATTCAATTTTACTGGAGACCTTACTTCAAATTAGTCAGCTTCACTCCGCTCTACTGTTGTTGGTTTATTGATTTTACAAGTTACACGGTTTACCTACAAAAATGTACGATTTATACTTGTTAAGGTTATTTGGGTTATGTTTTATTACTTTAGATAATTTGCTAGATTTTTTAAAATTTAACGAGTTTCGAAAATATTTAGTTTCCATAAGTTACCTAAATATTGAAAGTTGCTGTTTAAAATACTAGGCTAGCTGTGGCATGTTTGTTTAATATACATAAAATTAAAATTAAAACCATATATTAAACTATGAAAGTAATTGTCTTCCGAAGTTGACCGATATCAATCTGTTAATCTGTAATCCTAATATATGCGCAATTTAAAATGGTACCTTTTGTTTTGTAGATCTTTGTCTTGGTTTAGAGCAGATGTTAAGAAAATAATGTTCATAATTTTAAGTCTGATTCTTATTGTCTTATTGTTTTAAATAAGTTTATAACATTGTTTGAGCAAAGTATTGCATATGTGGCGCTATTATAGAATACATTTTTTCAATTTAAATTTGTTTATTACCAAGCAGTCTTTGCTATTTCATTCCCAAATTATAATTTGTCAAAGGTCTCAAGTATTTTTTTAGTACTCGTTTAATTGTATTTTCATTGACTACTACATTGCTACCTAGATATAGTTAGTACGCCAAGGATATAAATAAAGTTTGGTAAATATACAGTGTGAGTCAAACGTATTGATACACCCTGTTGAATTTTAAATGGATAACGATAGAAAAATGAAATTCAGGACATCTTTCTAGGAAACAAAAGTTAACGTTTTAGTCGCTATTACAACTTTACCCATTTCCCCAAAATGGGATTTTTGGAGTTCAGCTCAAAATTTTTAAATGTAAAGTTCCATTTAGTGACACCCATTACGTCTCCATAGCCTCGCATCATCAGGATCATAATTCGCTTTTGTTCACTTAAACTTTCCACTTCAACGAACGGTATCACATAAACACGTCTTCAATTTGTTGATTCCAACCAGAAATTGAACCTGATACTGGACTTCCTCAAAAATGATAAGATAATTGAGGCCTACCCTACAGCAGGTAATAACTGTAAAACAGGTTGTCTATTGAGGTTATTTACCACCTGAATATATCCATATATTCATATGAATATCCATATGTTCATGTTTTGCCTCAATGAAGTTTTACTTAATTTCAATAAGCTGCCATTTTGTACTGGATTGAGATAGAAAGCTCTAGTTTCCACTGTTATTCTTCTTTAATGGCCTTTAAAATGAGGTGTCGCTTAGTGGGTGTTTACATTAAAAAATTTTGAGCTGAACTCCAAAAATCCCATTTTGGGGAAATGGGCAAATGTTAATAGTGACTAAAAAGTTCACTTTTATTTCCTAGAATGGTGTCCTGAGTTTCATTTTTCTATCTTTTTCCATTTTAAATTTAACAGGGCATAACCATACTTTTGACTCACACGTATGTGTTAGTTGGTCAAACCATTTAACGGTATATGAATAACATTTAACTAGTTTCTTGAGTATTATAGGAGTTTCAAAGGTTAGGAATTCCGTTTTACGTTTTACTACAATTATTATATTGTGAGTTAAATAGTGAACGATAATGACAAAAGCTTAGAGTAGAGTAAAAGCTTTTGGTGAAAGTTTAAACAAGATTTACTCCATGATAAAAAACAATACTTAAAGCGTAATTGACCGAGCGTAATCGATGTCCTGCTTCAAGACAGTTTAGTATTTCGTATGTCTGTCTGTCTAACTGTTTGTCAGGCGATTACGACCAAACGCGTTGTTAGATTTTCTTCAAATTTGGTATAAATATTCCTTGAAGTCAGTAAAAACGATGTCTGTATAAGGATTTTTGTAAATTACAGTTTTAATAATAATAATATACACCTTTTTAATGAAGCACAACGTATATTACTCAAATTGTTTGAATTATCTTTGCCAATGGTAGATGAATGGTTAGAGTCGGTAACTTCAGCTCTGAAGATTATCGGTTCGAGCCTGTGAATCAAAACAAGTTTTTTTTAAATGGTTGCAATATTAATATGTGTCATAATGTCATAGGGTCTAAATTTTGATTTATGTACCTCTACAAATATTTTTCTTTAACCTATCAAGTAATAGGATAAAACTACATGTTATCCAAGTTGTAATAAATCGATTTAAGCTTTTAATCGAAAGAAATAAAGAAATTAAAAAACGATGTTATGAACCGTATAAAACTTAGTTAAGTTATATTCAAAAATGTATTGTATTTAAAATATAAACATAAAGAAGAAATAAATATAATAAGTATGAAATATCTTATTTTACAAACATTTATTCAAATTAGTTATACGCTAAAGTACAAAAGACGCAAAAAATCACTCGAACGCTTCATTTTATGAGTATGCCTATTACCAATGTTATATCGACCATTAAGCATTTCGCCCATAAAAAACTGTTTTTTTTTGTCACGGCCAAATGTGTGGTTCGATTTTCTTAAAATGTTACATAAATATTCATTGAAGGCATTTATAACGATGTGTGCAATAATTTGTACGCAGTCCTTTTTTTCGCAGTTGCAAGGACGTAAAAAACGAAAAAAATATAAATTGTTTAATTGCTTCTGTGATCATTTGTGAATTTTCGATCACATCTCTAACTCGAATTTTATTAAATCCATCGGCTTTTGACATTGAGATTTGAAATTGACAATGATGTCGTCGATATTACAAGAGAAAAATGCGAACTGAAAAGATATTACAAAGAGGTTTATGAAAAAACACATTCGTATTCATCAAATTTGCGTTTTGATTGGAATAAACAAATTGATTGCAAAGTAATTAGCGAATTGATTTAACATATCTTGTACATTATTGGCTTGAAACGATGAAATTATACCTTTATCTATCTAAGCTTAATATCTCCCTATATTAAATTAATAGTAGCCTATGTCATATGTTTCGAGAATCACTCTTATCAGAAAACAATCTTCAATAAAGAGCAGATTTGAAATTGTTTTCGTGAGGCTCTTGTTTGTTCTGTTCACAGAACTACTGGTTAGTTTTTTGATATTTCAACAAGCACGTGAAAAGCTATGGCATATGGCACATGTCATTTATATTAATATGTACATAGTTAGTTGGTCCTAAAGAAACTTAGCTCTCGAGAAACTAGAACAATATAACGATTTTTGTGTCGTTTACAAGTTCGTTTTAGTATATTTTTAATGAAATTTTTAAATTGCTATTTTTTTTACCGTAACATCAAAAACAGCTAACTTTGAAAGCATTTGACGATTGCGTTGATTTATAGAAAACATATTAATAGAAACAGTGAAAATATTTAATAATTGACATAATATAAAAGTTGACTAAATTAAAATGCATACCATTTATATCTAGAGAAAAACAACTCTGTTCTAACAGTAATTACATTTTTTTTACTAATTGAGGTACATAAATGGTATAACTTTCGTCAAATTTGGCGGTAAACTCCTTAGTATTGATAAAGTATCTACGGCGTATATTTTGCTTTTCATAAAAGGAAAACTTAGATTTTACACTTTCTTTAAATTTAACCTTATATAAGCATAAACCAAAAAAACTTACTCTAACAAATTGTAGTTGCAAATTATTGCAAAGTATAAAAATTACTTAAGGGTCGGCTCTAGTAAAACAGAAAGCAACCTGCGACTCCAGCGTAGCGGCGGTAGGTTACGCGGGCATTGCTCATCCTAAATCCATTTAAAACCCGAAATTGTTCAAATAGCGTTTTCAAAAAAATACCAAACTCTTGGGGACAAAATTCTTCATCCGAATGGCTTGATAATTTTTCGCTATAATTAATAGTTACATCGTAAAAAAATATTTAAAGTCACCCTATAGCGGCGGTAGGTTACACGGACATTGCTCAGCCTAAATCCATTTAAAACCCGCAATTGTTCAAATAGCGTTTTCAAAAAAATACCAAACTCTTGGGGACGAAATTCTTCATGCAAATGGCTTGGTACTTTTTCGCTATAACTAATAGTGACAACATAAAAAATTATTAAAAATTAATTTTTTAAATTGTTAATAAATATTAAACAAAACGTTTTTCTTAATTTTGGAAAATCCATTTGCATGCGTATTGGCCATAGCTTTAAAATGACATATCGTTCATAATTATCCGATCAAAAATAAAGGAAAAATATGGACTTTAATTTAACATTGGTCTTATGGAGTGTCAACCAACATGGCCGACAGCTAGAGCCGACCCTTAATGCAAATGCCCTGAGAAATTGATTACATGCCAGTTTAAAGATATTACGAACACATCAAATCACATAAGTTATGTATTTCAAACTAACTTAATATTTTACTATTTATATGCGTTCATTTTTGCTAAAATGATTTGCATATTTCTGTACCTTTCTCTAAAATTTGAGGCCATGCTCTTTAGACTGATGATACATACGCATTAACAACATAATTTTCACGAAATTTTACTTGCAGTTTATGTTATACATGTGGCTATAATTACATCACGGCTTTTACAAAAAATATAACAATTAATTGGGTTGTGTTAAAAGTGTTAATGTTTTTAAATTCAAATTGGGTTTAGCACACAGCACATAACTACTACCCCATTAATTTTATTATTACGGTATCTGATTAAATAATAGAAATTATGGTCCGTTTAACCTTGAAAATCTCTACTTACAATTTTAATAATCAATAACATAACGTAAAGTGAGGTAAGCTCGATCCACTTTTGCATTATTCATGTGTATTACGTTTATTTGTTAATTCAATTTAATATTTTGAAACGTTTTGAATTTGACAACTGCTTTATTGCCTTAAATTTTAATTTATAATATTCAGTCTAATTGTTTATCCGTTCAATGCAATGGGAATGGAGGTTAATCTTCCATTGTATTTATCATACAAAGGAAGACCATTATAAAACAGACTAACAATAATAATTCCGGACTGCTTGCCATCACAATACACACAGGAAGCTTTCTTCTGCTTATATATATTGCAGAAGAAGTGTCAATGTGCACTGAACAAGTTGTGATTGTTGTCATACTGTTATATATTTATGACGAATCCATAGAGTTCTTACAGACTACTAGACGACTACTGGTTTATTCTAAGGTTATCTAATTGATTATATAAATGGGTTATGTAACCTAATTTCACTTCTGTTTATGTGTAATCGAGGTGAAATACAGGAAAACTAAAACTATTGGAAATGTTATTATCTTTGTGAGGAAGAATGGACGTGTAATTAATATTTTTTTTTTATAAATTTGCTCCTAATATATCTTTGTACATATATAATTCTATCTCTTGCGTTTACAAAATATAACATAATTTGTCTATTAGACATTATGAAAATAGTTAAAGTCATAAAGAATTTTTTGTTCATAATGAGTTGAACATAAATCAGCGTTATAAGAGATTTCAAATAATATGTAAGGTTAAGTATCTGTAAATATCAGAAAAGATTGAATGCAAAATAATTATTGATTTATTACACTTTGGTTTGATACTCATTTATAATAATGTAAAATTCATTTTGAAATAACCTATAATTAATTAATTACAACGCTTATAATCTAAGATAAATAGAGGGGGAATCACGTGCTATTTGATAGTACAAAATTGTTTTAATAGGAAAGTTTTTAAAGAATTTAACATTATTGAATGTTTTATTTCTACGAAAATAGTAAAACAATTGTTATTTTAATAAAACACTAAAATTTCTTACATACGTAATTGTACATAATTGTGCTTATCAAACGCTCTCCAACGACACAATCACCATCTGCAGTAATCTTTGAACTGAAATATATAGATTAAAATTTATTGGTTGATTCCTTAAAAATGAGTTTGTTTAGTGTTGATTTTTTGGTTCCTTAAATATGTTTATTTAATTTTCCTTCTTGACATTGCAAAACTTTCAAATGTCCAATAGAATCGATAACAATTGCATGATAAAATGTAAAAATAAGTATTTATAACAAACTATAAACAAATATTATTTGAAATATATAATGTATATATTGTTATTTTTAATATATTTATTAAATATATTAATACTATTTTATTGCTATTGATTTATTTTTAATTAATAATATTTTACAAATCACCATTTTCAATACTAATTAATTGTAAATGGAAAACAATTTTATAGTTTGCTCATCAATTCGACTTGATTATACATTATCGGTCGTTGCTAAAGGCTGTGTTAAAGTTTTGCATGCCCCTTAAGAGATCTTCAAAATATATAAATTGAAATCAGATATCATCGAAGATGATTACTGCGCTGTTAGAATACGTATGACCATTTATTGTAAGAATTTAGGTTAGTTTCTTTATTCTTAGAAAAATTCTTACTTCTCACTAACTAAACTTGAAAAGTTGATTACTAATTGTTATTAATTAATGGTGATTGATCAATAAATTACCTAATAGACTTAAATTGATAATTAAACAATCACTTCTAATTAAACAATCTAGTATAAATTATTTCAAAGAATTTTTATAAAGTATGTGGTACATAAATATAATACTCAAAATATAATAATAAATAAATAATAGGCCTACGACTAAAGTAAAAAAAACAAAAAAAAAACACTAGATTGGTAATTACTGCTTTATATTCCTTATCAGCACAGTTTGTTAAATAAGCGGTTTACTTTCAATTAATTGGTGCAAAGCTGGAAACTGTTTTAATTACTTAAGTAGTTATGGATATTGTGAGTTTACTTCAATTTCCGATAAAAGATTTAGCCACCTTATTAGCAAAAAATATACGAAACTTTCTCACTTTTATAAGTTTGTCTTCAGATATCTCAGAAGTTGAGCTTCTGAATGTAAGGACACAATTATTACAGAATATGTAGGACAGAATAATAAATTATTACAGAATATGCGTCAATTTATTAGCAAAAGTTTGCAATTCAACACGAAGAAGCGGTGTAGTAGGAATATTGTGTCGAAAATCTATTTTTTGAAAAATATTCCTTTTATACAATTAATTATTAAAGTACAAAATCTCTGAATTGACCAATTGTATGGCAAAAATCAACAGTATAAAAGTTGTATACTATCAAATTCTGCTTTATGGAATCCAAGGAGGTGCCAAAAAACTACTTTATAAGAAGGTATTCCAATTTGTATGGTATTGGATCGGTTAATAAACGGAATGTGAATAGATAGTTTTGGTTCTTCTTTAAATGAGTTATAAATGGTACTAATATTTAAATAATTAATATAAATTGCATACTTACCTATTTGTTGCATTATAAGTACAAGGTCACAAACCTACTTCCCTACTTAGGACTTAGTTTCTCTTCAAATATTGTATCAAGGAAACTAAACTATAACATTCCTAATTTACCATTGGGACGAATATCAAATAAATCGATGCAAAGGTTAATGATCTACATCTTATTTAAGAGTGTTTTTCTGATTAAAATATTAGTTTCTGAAATATCGGAGAAGATGATAAAATTAAAATTGTCAGCTTTTTTGATTCGGTGGTTAAAGTTCTCCTCGGAAATCGGAGTCATATTAGTTATAATAGAAACCTACTTGTATGTTAAAAACAATTTCCAGTTTTCATCAAACTTATGCAAAGTAACCAATTTGTTTAAGAATATTTTACTGAGGTTAGTAAATTAAACCTATATAATACACAATTTACGAATTTTGTGAAATTAAAATCCACTACGTCATCTTTTACTTGTTCGTTTAACAAAACATTACATGAGCAATTACAAAAAGAACCAATTTTTACGTTATAAAATACTTAGAAAATGAAAAAACTCTTCATACAAAATAATTTAACTAAATTAGGTTTTGTTTAGTATTTTCCACAAAAGACTGCAGCTACTGCACAAGTTTTTCAGTTTACAAGTTTTCAGCCATTAAAATTACACGAAAATGTAATTGAACAAATGTTTCCCTCTAGTATTCGATGTGTTAAGTTGTAAACATGGTTCCTCTTCATTTGTAGTTCGAAGTACCTCGTATTACTAATTTATTGCTAATCAACAATTAACTTGAAGTTCTTTTCACGAATACTCAGAATGTTAAATAAGATACTGTGTAGACATTTATGTTGGTTAAAAGTCTCCCATTTGTCCATGTTTAACACACAATAACAGAGAGTGGACAATTTAAAAACGAGTTTTTTAAAAGGAGGGGTACATTATTTATCAAAATAGCAATAATATACATTTTTTATAATAGTACTTCACTGGTTCAGGTACTAAAAAAAGAGTAAGGAGTTTGGGTTTTACTAGCATGTCATAGTTTATTAACCGTATCTGAAATAATGAAATTACGAATTACAATATACCGTAAGTGTAGTTACATTAATCTTATAGATGGTTTTAATTACCTGAAGGTTAATTGTTTGATATAATTTCACCACAGTTCAATTCGAGACTAGTTCACAATGGATCTCGATTACTCAATGTTACTGAATGCACTAATGAAGCAATTATAAGCTGAAGTCTGCTGTTGACAGGGATCATTTTACAGTTCTTGATTTTAGGAATCGAGATCTTTTTTTTTAACAACTAATATCCTTTTATTTTACCACAAAATGGTTCAAAGTACTTAGTACAGTTAACTTAAACACTGTTATCGAATCATTGTTCATCGGTTTAACATCTTTGCCTTTGACGAACAATTATCTATTGTTGTCTTCGTATGGGTTTCAATGTGGTATTACTTATCGTAAGCCTATTGTATTATTACAATGGTGGGTCGACTGTTGTAGCGTTTGTGTTTGGATTAAAATGGTGTACAATGTTTTTAGAAAATGTTAAATAAGTTATAATACTCTAAGCACGTATGTCTAATAATACGTTAAAGAAGTGTATACAATTTATGCAAACATTGAATGAGATGCCTTTCTCAAACCAAGTGTATGTATTACTTATATTTTCAAGACTCAAACACAAAGAAAAACAGGAAGAGAGAATGATAGACACCTATAGGAAGAGGAGGAGAGAGGAGAAACACGCATTAACATTTTTACTAATAGGTGATCAAAAGCATTGTTAAAATATAATAGTAAAATAATATTGATAAATAATAGTTCCAAGTTTATTGCCCTAATCACCTGCAACATATTTTTTTATTCAGATGATTTTTGAGTGATTACGTTTTTCTTGTTTTCTATTTGTCTGTGTTGGTAGTTTTGTACAAAAGCACTTGCTATTATTTTAACAATGTTTAGGAGATATATTTAATTAATTGATGTACGTTTTTAATTTTAAACGTTTTTAAGTTTTAATTTAAAACTTTGATTGCCTTACTGGACTGGTTATATTAATTAACTGTGTTAATTTATTTAGAACTTCACAGTCCTGGTTCTACGTTGTTTATTTTTCTAACAGGTTGCGCCTTTTCGCCTATTTGTCAGGCATTAACAAACCTAATTTTAAACTTTTTCTTGCATTTGTTAATGTGGTAACGAAATGAAGCATATACACATCACATTTACAAACTTACAACACAACACATAACTGGGACAATTATTCGTATTATTAGTATTTGAAGGTTCGTTTCGCCATCGTTTCTAGATCGATACTGGTTTTCTTAACAGTCTTGTGGATTAGGTATCATGGATTGTGAGGCCTTATCTGAATAACACTGTCGAAAATCGTGGAATATTGTTTTTCGTTTAGTAAAGAGGTTGGTTCTGTTTTTGTATTGGAATTTCTCAAAAACGTTCATAATTTGACCTTTGAACAATTATATAAAATATGAAAATGTTTGTGTATAGGCCTATTGTAACTGTGGTTTGTTTCTATTAAGTGTTCTGCAAATGTTGAGGTTTTATTTTTGTTTCTGACATTCTTATTTATTCTTATTCTCGTTTTGAAGGATCTTCCAGTTTAGCCTATATATTGCTTGTTGCAATCATCAACTGTAAGCTCATAATTAATCACACATAAAAAAGTCAAATCAAAATCCCTCCACTCAAAACTTAAGATCCTTACCAAAACTACACAAACCCGGACACCCAATAAAATTATCAGTTAATTTTACCAACGCAAATACTTACAAACTTTCCAAACTATTAGTCCAAATAATTATATAAGATATAAACATCACACAAAATCATTCTTTAAAAAAACAGCTTAGACTTTGCACACAAATACAGGATTTGGAAATAAACGACAACGCCGAACTCGTATCATTCGACATCGAAAGCCTATACACCAGTATCCCAGTTACAGAAATCATCCACATCTTAAAACCATACCTTGATTATAATAAAATAACAGACACAGATATTTTCAAACAAAGTCGTAAATTAATAGTTTGTTTGCAGCAGAACTATTTTGAATTCAATAAAGCCTAATATGCAAAAACTTGGCTTAGCAATTAATTCTACCCTCTCCACAATCAATTGTCTTAAATTGCATAGAAATTACCCACATAATAAATCCTTCCAACAAATTTTCCAGAAACATACAATTCTAATACAGGTACATTGACGACACCATATGCCTCTTCAAAGGCAAATTAATATTTTTTAAATTACTTAAATAAAATCCAACTTTGACTAAAATAAATGAGTGAAATAGAAAATAACAAAAGTACATTTTTTGTAGACATAACAATAACCAATATAGATACGAATTTCTCATTCAAAATGGAAAACCCACCACACTATCAACAACTATTCCAACCACCCCTTTAACCAGTCTACAGCAATCTTGTACACAGAGCCTTAACCAAACCAACAAAACCGATTTCAGCGATGTAATAAATATAATAAACAAATAACCATCTCAAACGGATACAACCACAATTTAATAGATACAATAATTTAAAAAAAGAGGAAAACAAAACAACCATAAAGTTATAAGCTGATAAAGTAAATGACATTGGAATAAATTACTATGGTTTATCAATCAACGTGACAGCAAGAATTAAAAAAAACAAGGCTACACACTTGCTTTTAGAACAATAAATAAAAAATAAGATAAACAGTGTGGAACATAAAAAACAAACACCCCACCCCTATGACGCATGTGAGATGTATAAAATCAATTGTGTCATTGATCTGTGCAACAATCGCCTTCAAAGCGAGTTCAGCAATAAAAATAAACCTCCAAATTTGCAGAACACTTAATAGAATGAGGACACAGTTACAGCGATATAGGCAAGAATTATAAAATTTTACTTAAATGCTCAAACGTTCATTTTATTAATTAACGTTTTGGATGAATTCCAAATATATCAACATACAAACAACGTATTAAATTTCTGTAAAAGTAAAACAAACAATTTTTCAATCAAATACCGTTTTCGACAGAATTATTCAGATAGAGCCCTTCAATCCAGGATACCTAACCAACAAGACTGATAAGTTGAAACCAGTATCGAGCTAGAAACGAAAGCGGACCCACAGCTCGTATCAAATAATTCTCTAAAGTGTCACAGTTATGTGTTGTGTTGTGAATTTGTAGGTGTGATGTGGATATGTTTTATTTCTCTACCTATCGACGCCCAACAACAAAAATGCTTTTTACAATCATAAATAGGTTTGGTTATGCCTGAGCAATATAGGCGAAACGGCGTAACCTGTGGGACTCTGAGCAGTAAGTTATAAAACAAGTTAACATAGTTAATTTAATTTAAATCTAATGTTTAGTTTCAATACTATCTTTGGAATTAATTCTTTCTAATGTTGTTGTGAAGACAAGAACAGGAAATTCATAAAAGTCAATAATCATTAAACTTTCGCAGATAAATATTTTTCAACTGGGATGTCGCATTAAAAAATTATAATAAATTTTCTTTACTTGAACTTAAACACATTGAAGGCAAGTTAAATTAACTTTTAAACTGGATATAAGTTGTGTTACATGTTTGATTAAGACATACGACATTGGGAAAGCACGCAATGTGAACCGTGAAACTTTAAAGTGCTCAGGTTTATTTCAAGTTGAAGCAACTTTCTATGCAAAGGAAATGACACGACGAGCTGTGAAGGTAAAGTATGGTAAGACTATCTCGTGGTACGTTTTCCCGGCGTCGCATTGTCTTCATTTATTTAAATGTCTTCTTATCACATCCGAAATTTGTTTCGATGTTTACACATATATTTGCACGAGTTTGTTAAATATTATCTTCTTTTGTGTATTATGGAGATAATTTCATGAAAATATAAGCGGTTTTAACATGTATTCTATAATTTTTGTTGGAATTGCTGCCATTTAAAAGAAAGGGATATATTATTTATAGATATATCGTTCTCATTATTACGACAATAATAATCGTTGGATCATAAAACTTACAAAATAACTTTCAAACGCAGAATTAGATTTATAGTATATGCAAACTTGTAAAAGTGTCATAAAATTTAGTTTGTATATTTGTATGTAAACGTAATAAATATGTTGTCCTAGAGCATATATATAGCATATACATTCCCGTTCATTATGACATTTTAACACATTTTTCCAAAAAGTTATTTATAATAGTTAGTTGTTTTTTAATTACTTTGTATAGAAAGTAATTGCTTGGATATAATGAAAATTACAACATACAATAGTGGAAGTTTAGTATAGTTGTACTTCTGATTTTTATTTACTTGATTTATTACAGTAAACACTTGTACACACTTATAAAAAACAAAATAAAAACAAACAGCTTAATACTTGTATTAAAAAGCTCCTTTATCAACATATGTAACATATTTTTGAATTGCAAATGACCCACATTTTATATATGTCAATATTAATTTGGCTTTTTTCTGCGAATACTGATAGCTAGCTCTTTGTAAAGGAACAGTGTCATGGAAAGTTCGATCCCATTCATTGGAATTTTCTATAAATTATTCCACTATCCGTCTTGAACTGCCATACTTCAACTAGTATTAAACCAAATAGTTTATTTAACGAATCGAGGATGATTTAGTCGGAGTTGTTACTTACTTACTTATATATATTTATTTGTTAAAGTATACAACTTCTAATGAAACATTTTTAATTTATTAATTGCTGTAATAATTTACCTTTAGTTTGGATACTATAACGTATTTATCATATCATGTATAGAGGTACACAATGTGACTATATCCACATTGGTGTCAAATACAATTATAGTCAATATGACATTATAACATATTGAATCAATAGGGATGTAACAGTAGTTATGACAATATTATTAATTTCCAAATTATGATCCACCATACATCACAATGCTCGTTTCATGCACACACTCTGTTATCCTCATCGCTGACATGTGATACGGAATAATCTCACCAAAGTTACTTTACAATGGTTCGCAATCGCTCATTTCACTAGAAGCTACTAATGATGCAATTATTCCGGGTTTCTGTGTGTGACAGGGTTGATTTCGTATTTAATACCCGTCGCTTTGAAGCACTTTTTGTTCTGCTAATCTCAGCTTTACACGTACAAAAAGACTAAACTTGGTCTTATCTATTCAAATGTTTGACACAATAATATTATCTTTGATTTCACCCTACTCCAATTCATATCTAAACCTAGTTTTCATTGTTCCAATTTCAGGTTACAATGGTGACACACTATTGTTAGTATTATTGTACTATTGTATGAATTTTAAGACCAATGTGTTACGTTAATAAACAACATATATTTTTATCTTAGCATGTTAAAGCAAATGAACGTTTTTCAATTTTCTTACCACAGAAACTCATGGTTTTGAAAAAGAACCAATTTGACGAATCACCTTTACAAATTTTTTTAGATGGGAGTGGTAGGCGATTTAACACCCATGATTTTACACGGATCTTACTTATTCTAGTTATGAATTGGACACAATTAACATCGATCAAGAAAACAATACAAATATTACAAATGCAAATTATTTTACAAACAGAAATTTTGTTTTTCTATTTTTATTCAGGATTTAATAATGAAGGCTAATATATTAGCCTATAAATAATTACTTTTTTTAATACTACAGTATTTTTAATTTTATTTTATTTTAAAACAACAAATATAACCATTTATATACTTTCAAAAAAATTGTACTGGTAAAACAATTTCTGATTTATTATATGATAGGCATACCTTATCTATTTGACCACATTGGTTCTCTTATCTAGTGTTAAAATAGTAACATCTCTTTTAGATGTTTTTGTCTTCTTACAGTTTACATATCCTACATTTTTTTATTTTAAGCCGAATTAAATTAAACAAATATTAAATGTTAGTTCTAGCTTGTCTCAAAACTTAATTGAAAACATCATTCAAATTGGTTCAGCCATTGTAGAGATTAGTGTGCACACAAGAATATGTATACTATTTTATTGTCTGTTTACATTATATTGTTTTTTTACTGTACAGAATTTACACTTCTTAATTCATAAAGTTAGGGATGGTTACTACACGCAAAAACTCAACTGTTAGACTAACTCTGTACAGAAAATTCAATCTGAAAGGGCTAAAATTACGAATTAAGAAGGAAAGAAATTAAAGTGAAATTGTAATATGCCATTAGAGGCATACATTTTTGTTTCTTCTTATCAGGGCATAAGATAGGGAGTTCCTTGTTATCATTCTGTGATCAAGTAAACTTGGTTCTTGTTTATTTCATGCCGTTAACTTAGTCCAATCTTAAATATTGAACTTTGTAATAATATATTAATATTTATTTTCCATGAGTTATTTGTAAATAAAGTTTCTAAGGTTCCATCTGACGGTGACTAACGGTCCAGAGATCAGATTTTGTGTATCTCTTCCCAGTTTTTAAATAATAGACGTGGTAAGATTTTAAAAATCTATTTCTATGCTATTTAAAATTAATAAGTATTTATTAGCCTATACCTAAACACAATAGGTTTTAAATGTTATATATTTGTAGGATGGATAGATGTTTTATGTTAGATTTTAAACCCATATAATTATCAATGAAAATGTATAATAAAATGTGACAAAAACCTGATATAAAGGACAAATAGACTTAATTTGTCTGGAAAAAACATCGTCACGTTTAAAGCTATAAAACTATAATCCTCCGTATTTAACGTCACTGAACATATGGCGTGCGTATTTACATTCCTCGGATTCCCTCCCGTGGTCATTTATTTCAATTGAATTTTAATAGCGATTTGGAAAGGAGAGGAAGTGTGTGGAGGGGGTTGAAATGTTTATGTGAGTGTAACTGACACGACCGAGTTGGTGGATTAATGTCCGTCATTAGAACTCTGCTGCTGTCACCACTGAAACATTAACTGTTTAATTGTTATCTGAAATACGTATTATAATCTCCACAGTTTGAAATTATTAGCATTTTACTAAAAATAATGTTTGATATAATTTTTAACTTGCCTTATTCTAAACACGCAAAAGAAATTTTAACGCTGGATAGGTAAAGTCTTTCAAAATATATCGCCAAGTTGAGGATAAACCCAAGTTGATTTAGTTTACAAGATGAATTATTAACATCTAGGAGACCATTTAAGGGGACTCGCCCTCCCATATAAGAACAATGTTAACTTAGGTACACTTTAATAAATAACCTGCAGAGATGTAATGCTGAAATTTGGTACACATATACAGTGGTCCTTCATACACATTTACACTAGTTTTTTATGTTCTAAGTTGATTTTTAATAATTTTTTACCAAAAAAACTAATGTTTCCTCAAATCTTAAGATTAATTTTTGAAAAAAAAGCTTTAAAACTGACAATAAAATTTTTTTAAAATAATGTTTTATCTAAATGCTTAGTATAAACCTATAAATAAGTGTACAAAATTTCAGCTCATTATCTCTAATAATTCTTGAGAAAAATGTACCTAAGTGTTCAAAAATGCAACTTTCGGAGAATCGTAATTGAAAAAAGTTTTACTTGCAACTTACTTTTTAGTCTTGTCCAGGAGCATATGAAGGATTGTCTACATCTTCATCTGCTTCAAATTCTTCCTCTAAAACCTTTCTTTTCAAGCTGTTGGCCTGCCTACACTTTTTAGCAATTTTGACAATATATCTAATAGAATAGGCCTACTATATAAGTTTGGGAGTTACCAGCAAAGCTATGTGACTTGCTGCTTGATACAAAATGTACATGCATAGTTGTGCAAATATATTTTTTTACACTCGAATTTTAAAGAAAAGTATATAGTGTTATATATCAAATTGAACGTGATAAAACAAGCTATCCAAACCTGTAAAAATCTCAAAATCGATTTTTTCAAGGGTGAGTCCCCTTAAAACAAAATAATTTCAAATACATAGCTTATAAAGCGCAAAAACTTTGTTCTTAATGATACATATTTAAATATATAAATAGATGTGTAGATCAATGTAGTAAAAATATAACATAGATTTATATTTTAAATAATAAGTTTAATTAATCAAACGTGTTATAACAACCCGAGTTATAGTTTTACTATTGTAGCGCGTATGTCACTGAAGATAGCGATGATGTCGTTAAAACACGTTTGAGTAATTCAATGCACTTTTTGTACACGTTTTTATTCTACCATAATAATATTATAATTTTATCAGTTGAGATCTACTTCTTTCTAACAAATATTATTAGCCTCTATCGGTCTAAGAAGCTGTTTCGTAGATGATCAGTTAGAATATACTGATTGGAAAACACGACGAACTTTGATTATAATTTTAAACTAAGAGTCCTTAATTCTATTCATACTTTTTATCTTTGATCAGATTGTGTTAGTAATGAAATGTCTTACTGGACTCAAATAATATACTATTAGTTTGAACATTTATATGGAAAATACATTTTTGGTAATAAATAAAATGCATAGAGCAACATTACATTAGTGCAAATATACAGTAATCCAGGTTCATTTTTACCATCATATTTGAACATAATTGATTTTTGGTTTACCGTAACATTAATATTAATTTAACATACTTTTACTAAATATTTAGTCAGTAATTTAAAATTAATTACTACAATATAAAATTGATAAAATACGTACAAGTAGAAGTCATACAAAATCAGTTAACCTAACACTGAATCTTTTAGGAACCATAGACAACATTTATTTCGAAATAGTTTGGTTTGCCGCCGACACTTGAAAATCTATGTTAATGGACTCTCTGCAAGTGATACATGGAAGGGACTGGCTACAAGAACTCTGGTAGCAGACGGCAGGTGGTTGGTGGGGAAATTGATTACCAGACTCTTGGGTTTTGCAAGTAGCTGTCCAACACACCAGTCAATTCGTTACTATCCCACTACACCATATCACTCCGCTATACCACAAAACCCTCATTAATTTACTTGCAACACTTAACAAACCGCAACATTACCTCAAGATGGAGGCACTAAAACCAAGCAACTGGTGTTCTGAGCTAGTTGTTTTAACAGTTATCGTTCAAAATGGATAATAAAAGAGGTTCTAAATGGGGGAGTTATAAGACTAATCTATTAATAAATTATCTACTTACATTAATGTATCTATAACGATGATTGCCTTGCAACTTTCAAATAGCTAAATAAAAATGCCTAGCATTTGTCAACGTCAGGCTAATTAACTTTACATAGGCCTAATAATTAGGGTGGTTATAAAGTCACTTCCCCCCTTTTTTAACTTTTGTGTTTGTTAAAACAAACAAATATCCTTTGGGGAACAATACTAACTTAACCCAAAGTATCTTTTGAAGCAATCGGAAATTATGAGTGTCCCCTAAAAATGGGGGATTTAGGGGGCAAGTCAAAATTTTTTAACGGGTAGTATGGTCATGTGATACCTCATTTTAAAGGTATATTTAAGACTAGAAAGTGACATAAATAAAATAAAAATCGGACCAACCAAAACAAAATGGCTGCCCTAAACGTGTTGAAATAAATCGACATAAAGTTGCTAATATTTCGAAAAGGAAGAGTTTATGGAAAAAGTTTCAAGAGGCAAAAAATGTTTATTTCAAAGTGCTTGACCTAAAAAATTACTTCCAAATCGATTCCGTAAATTTTATTTTTTACAAAATTTTCTAAGATGGACGTGTAAAAATAAAATTTACGAAATCGGTTTGGAAGCATGTTTTAGTGTCTTGAAATTTTTTCTAAAAACTCTTCCTTTTCACGATATTAGCAACTTTATGTCGATTTATTTCAACACGTTTAGGGCCGCCGTTTTGTTTTGGGTGGTCCGATTTTTATTTTCTTTATATCGTTTTCCTCGTCTTAAATAGACCTTTAAAATGAGGTATCACATGACCATACTTCCCATTTAAAAATTTTGAGTTCCCCCAAAATCCCCTTTTTTTAGGGGAAACTCAAAATTTCCGATTGCTTCAAAACATACTTTGGGTTAAGTTAGTATCGTTCCCCAAAGGATATTTGTTTGTTTTAACAAACACAAAATTTAAAGGGGGGGAAGTGACTTTATAACCACCCTGTATAAGGGTGGGAGATCCAGCAATATATTTTCAATATGATAAATTTCAAATATTACATTTAAATTTGCTTTTTACAACAATGAAATATAGTTTTATTTCAGTACCCGTTCTTCATTAGTCTTGTAGGAAAAAGTAAAAATAACAACAATTAATAAAAATAAATATGTCATCTCTGATTAAAAAAAAACATATTTAATATCACCTTTCTCATTTATTTGATATTTCTTAATTATTATTCATTAATATTTTTGGTGTTTTGAATATTTATGATACAAAATATTTTATGTTATAACTTGTAAAAATCTGAATATACTTAATTATTTGCTTGGCATGAAATAAGAGGAAAATAAAGAAATGAAGATTATCCATGAAATAGGTTTTATTACCTTTATTGGTGGTTAAATAAAGCACATGAATATTTATTCACAATATTATATTGTTTAATTGCTTGCGTTGTTTAAATAAAGAAGTCATAAAGATGGGTAAAGTTACGTTTAATGACGTTGAATAAGGTGCAGATTTAGTAATGCTTAATAATTATTATAGCAATAAGATTATAAAAAAAAGTTAAAAAATTTGTTGTTTGAAACTAGCTTAGACAAACTAGTAATACTTTTGTATAATTTGTTTTCAGATTCGAACTAACCGAAAGGGAAAATGTGGTGGTGTAAACGAAATTACCTTTCTATGTAAGTAGCCTATTGAATATTAGAAACTAACTTGACGACATCCTATATGAAAGCTAAGGTTCCAACCAAAGTGCTTTATTCTGTAGAAAAGTCTGTAGTTGCACAATTTTGAAAAAATATAAAGTTGCGCAGAATGATCTCTTAGAAAAAAATAATTCATAAAGGTCAAAATACACACGTTGAACCATAGAACAATTAACGAAGAGCCTAGAAAGTTTAAGTTTTACTCAACGTTCGTGTTATACTTTGCACTTTTGTTTGTTTATGAAATAAAAGAAGTAAATTATAGAGGTTCTTTTAAATCTGGAAAACAATATTTATTTAATGTGGAATTTTAATAAAAGGTATACTTAAATTTCTATTAAACCCTATGGGCAATTATGTAATGAATAATCACAGTAAAAGTCTCAAAGTCCCTGCAGTGTTTGTCAACGCAAGGAATAGCGGGGGGGGGGGGGAGTATCACGCACAGCACAGATCAGCATTGTTTAAAAAGCCGAGGAAACTTCTCTCCGTAAAATGATATTTTTACCTCAAGCTGTTGCTTTCAGCCCTCAAGTAAGTCATTATTGTAAAACTTTATTCATTATGGTATTGGGCGGAATCAATCCCTATTAAGCTTAAGACCTCTTTACAATGTGTTCTTCATAAGGGATAATGAAGGCAGGAGAGAACGGTTGGTTTTCGTTTTTGTTTCTTAGACTGTAAAAATAATATGGTGCAAAAGCAGCCCAATTAGCTTGTTAAGGGTGACGTAATATCTCCTGCGTAGGTTAAATAAATCATAATAAAGACGAAGTTCGATTCTTCCTACAAAATGTGTTAAATGTGGTGTAGTAGTTATCTTACTTTTTAATAAATAATTATAGATGAAATAAAACAATAACACAAAATCTCACAACAAATACGTTTAATAAATGAAACGCGTTTGATTTATTAAACGTATTTGTTGTGAGATTTTGTGTTATTGTTTTATTTCATCTGTATTGTTCTCACAAGTCCAGCTCATTATTTACCTAATAAATAATTATATCTATAAATGAGTTGTTTTTTTAATAGATCTAATATTTATGTATCTTATTGGACTAAATATTACAACAATTTATAATAAAACAAAATTACCCTATTGGTTAAAATGTCGGAATATGTTCAAATAATAATATTTAAAATCAAATTAAAATAATTTTTGCTAAACATGATTTATAAATGTAAAACTCAATCTAGTGGGGCAGCAAGATACGAAAACAAATATTGTTAACAATGTTTGGTGTATAAGATCAGGAAATATTTGTATATTTGTAAGATGATTTTCATTTCTGTTTAACCTTAAATATTTTAACCAAAACTTACAAATAAATTAAGTTGTACATTTTTCAAAGCTGTGTAGATAGTTGAGTGATATATACATGTGTTATTTTTATAACTGTTCAAATGGTTCAGAATATTTTAAATGTTTTTTTATTTTTTTTATTTTATTTTGTAAAAACTTGTATTACATAAAAAACAAACATAAATAAATATTAATACATTGTAAAAGTACATTTATTCCAAAAGTTATACGTTTTGTTTTCCGTGCAACATAAATGAAATAAATGATTTGGGATTATTCAATGTCCAAAATAAAAATAAGCTAATATTTTTAGAGAAAAAATTTTCCATCCTTAACGTAAATTTAAATTAAAGGATTTTTAGATATTTATTTTAAATGAAATTAATATTATTGTTTAACTGTTACATTGCATCTACATCAGATGTTATCAAAATCAAAAATGCACTTGTAAAGTAACACGGGCACAATGCTAATTAAATTGTCATTGGCCGTCAGTATTACGATTCCATTGGATTCGGTTAGTGATCTGATGCTTGCCGATATGCTAAGCGAGGTAGGTTGTAGCCAAGCTCCTGTGGTAGTGTCCCACAGAGCCTAAATATGGTTAGGGGTCATTGTAGGTCATCTTAAACAACTTTGCATTTCCGATTAATTTGTGGTTTGATTTTAGTTTGATAAATAAAATATGGACTTTGTGAGATTATTAGATAATATTAATTTGTTCGGAACAGGTTACGATTCTAAATACAAATAATTGCAATAATCATAATAAAATATATAACGCGCAGGTAACAAAACCAATTCAATAAACAAATTATATTGTCAAACAAAAATAAAAGTCATGAAAGCAAAATGGAGTTAAATTAATCGGACGTTGAAATTAAACAACATCAATAGCAAAACAAAATAATAATGTTGAATTCTTTCCATGTTTTTAAACCAATATTGAAATGTATTGTCCAAAATAATGCACAACAAACAACAAAACGTGATTAAATTTCTCGATTTATGACAAGCGATTCAAAACATACAAATTCTCGTATTCAATTAGTATTTCTATTTAAAATCAGCGAATAACAAACTGCAAGACTTACCGACATGACAGTGTTTTGTTTTTAATTTGAACTCAACCTTAAAGTCTATTTATTTCAGTTATGACGTCATATCTTCAAATTAACTTCTTTGTAATAACGTTACTTTGTTACTCTTGACAGCGTATACTAAGACACCCCGCGATCTCAGCTTTACCTTCATTTACTTCCTATTACAGTGCTGGCTGCCAACTGTGAACGAAAATTATACATGTTGTCCTGGAAACGTTGGCTATGTTATACATCACTTTAACAAAAATGTGTTCTTACTTTGTCTGAATTGTGGAAAAAATGATGCGTGTTTTAAATGGAGTATTGTGTTAAATTATTTATTGTATTGAATACATTATCCTATTAGTTGCACTGTAATGTGTAAACTTAACAACAGAACTAATCAACATTGACAATAAGATAATATTTATAATTCTTTTTGTTTCATTCACAACATAATATAGGCCTAGTTCATTTTTGCACGTGTTTTGAGTTAGAATATTATTTAATTGCGGATTGACATAGGTTGACATACAATAATTTCATTTGATTATGACACATCAAGTTGTGCCCTTTTAACAGCGATTTTTATAAAAAATATTTACTTAACCCTCCAGTTTAACACTTAAGAACTTTCTTCTTCTCGAAAACATGCTGGCTTAAAATAAAACTAACATATACTTTTACGTAATAGTATAAGAAAATATACTCAGTTTCCTATCTACAGAATAACCACTGAAGAAGAGACGTAGGCCTAGTTAGGTCATCTGAGCTATATCGGTTAGGAGAATTATCGGTTGGTCGTCCATTATGGAATATATCAAATTATCAATACGGACCCACTCTATTCATAACTGACAAAGCTATCAGATTAACCATTAATAATATTAATGTTAACCGTGGCATAGACCAATAGTACAGACGTTTCTGAGATCATCAACAAGAGCTTGAATTTCGTCTAAAACTTAATTCTAAAAAACCTACACAAATATTCCACAAGATCAGAATTGAAAGCAATTTATTTATAATTACGACTTATATCGACAATAATTTACAATCAGTAACAATATTCGTGGAACCTCATAGGACATCCCATTAGTTGTGAAACCTTTCTAAACAAAGGCTGTCGATGCTACACTGGTTTAACGATTAGGAGCTATTACTTTATTTCACAAGTTGAGCTTTATTTCTAGAGAAAAATCTCACCAATTATGTCACAATTTTAACATTTACTTATCTGATCACAAAATTCACAAAAAATATCAGTTGTTTTCTGTCGATTATTAATCGTATATAGAAATAGTCTTCAAAGTGAATCCACAAGTTTGTATTATTATTAAGATTCCGTACCTAAAACAACAATGGAACTATTTTAGGATAATTCCTTTGCCTGTCTGTCAGACTGCCAATGTACCTGTCATATTTTTTTTTAATTGGCTTTATGACGTGATACCTTGAAAATAAATACTTTAAGGTACTGCAGCCTGCAGTAACATTTTTAAGGGCTTCATTTAACAATATTAAAGGTATTTGATTACAATAGTGTTGTATGGAGTGTTCAAGATATATACGAAAATGTTTCTCAATGGGGTTCATCTTACTACCTGAAAGGTAAAACAAAGCTATTGGTGATCTATTATTATTTTGGTGTGTGATTATTATTTATTTTGTAAAAAATTGAATCTAGTCAAAAAATAGTAAACTAATTTTGAAAAATATATATTTTCTCTTCGCGTCTCTCCTTTTATTAGTTTATATTAATGTAAATTTCTTCCCAATATGATTTATGACTAGTTTGGGGTTAATTAAGTGTATTAAATACGTTATGAATTGTTGTCTGGAATAGTTTTTATTGGGTTGGAACACATTTTGGTTTTCACTGTAGTTTTTACAAAAAACACAAAACAATAACAACATTTCAATTCATTTAAAGCTTTTTAATGTTTAATACATTGTTTCATGGTAACAAGTAAAACTACTAAACTATTTTAATGAGTTGTTAACTAAGAACATCAACTTTCATTATTATATTATTTTGAGAGTAGTGAAAAAACTTGGTAAATTTCCAATATATCATATAGTTAAGGTAATGTCCAACGATACATCAGCCGACATTGACTACCATTCCCTGAGGTATGTGCTATCAGATTAGACACTCCAATGCACCTGTTAATCAGTTAGAGTCAGAGCTTTAACTAAAATAAATGGGAAACTGCAAAGTTTATTATAAAATCATTGGAGGCCATTTGTTTGTTACACTCCATAAATTGCATACTAGAAAGATCTTAAAGAATTATATACACTCATAATCACTTCCTACTAATGTTTAGTTTATGTAGGCTTAGTTTGTGTACTTTATGTATATGTTTATTTATAGCAAAATTTAAAAAAATTTGTTGACGTTTTAGTTAAGTGGTTCGAAAATTAACCCTTAGCACTCTCCTGTCCAGCGTTGTAGGCCATTGCGTTCTTCCCGTTGGGTCTGATTTATATTGTGTGTGCTGTCCTCTCCACTCTCCTGTCCTGCATGGTAGGCCATGGCGTTCTTCCCGTTGGGTCTAATTATTATTGTGTGTATTGTCCTCTCCACTCTCCAGTCCTGCATTGCAGGCCATGGTGTTCTTTCTGTTGGGTCTGATTATTATTGTGTGT
>JAGFPH010000158.1:536967-565585 GCA_018207615.1 Philaenus spumarius | reverse complement strand
TCCTAGGTGGTAGGGTTTTTGAGATATATAACAACAAATATTTATTGTTTTAGGGGTTGTTTCAACACTTAAAAGTCATATATTTTAAAATTCGTTCTTAATGTGCGTCTAGTGAATATGACAAATACATTTAAAACAATTTAAGTTCCTAGGATGTAGTTTTTTTTTAGATATATTATAACAAACAATATTTATGGTTTTAGGGGTTGTTTCAATCCTTACAGGATAAATATTTAAAAATTATTTTTTATTGCTCCTCTAGCAACTGTGACAAATATGTGTACCAAATTTCACTTTCCTAGGTCGTAGGGTTTTTGAGATATATACTAAACAATATGTATTGTTTTAGGGGTTGTTTCAACCCTTAGAGACCAAATATTTTAAAATCATTTCTTAGTGCGCCTCTAGTGCCTATGAGAAATATGTGTACCAAATTTCAAGTTCCGAGATGGTATCGTTTTTGAGATACTATGATCAGTGAGTGAGTGGGTTTTGGATTTTATATATACAGGGTGGATCAGCTAAAGTGTGACAATAGCTAACTTTTAAAATACGATTCGGACAAAAATGTTTAAATAGAACATCTTCGCTTAATTTTGTATACCTTTTGGGTTGTGTATAAAAAATTTTCAAAATCTTTTTTTAAATCAAATTAGTAAAATAAAATATCAAACCATTACTCTCCCTTAAAATTTAATTACAGCTTTCTAACGCAATTGAGCAATTTAGGACACACACTAAAATTAGTATTGTTAAAGTGGTTTGTATTTAAACTCCTTTGAAATAAAGCAGTCACGCTGGTTATCTTTTTTCAACAATGCAACAGCTGTTTCCGGATTCTTCATTGTTGCCTTTTAATCTAGTTTATACCACAGTGCTGTTAACTTCTAAGGTACTGACTTTGAAATTTATTGTGTTTTTGTGTGAGTTGTATTTGCAAAATGAATGCATATGAAGAAGCTTACAGTATGTTCCTCATATTAGGAGAGTATAGAGGAAACTAAAGAGATGCAGCAAATTTGTTTTCGGTGCGTTTTCAACCACCAAAGTCTCGAATGGCTTTTTTAAGACTAAAGAACAGGTTTCTTCATAATGGGTCTATCCATACTGATAAAAAGGGCTAAAACTGTAACGAATGAAGATAACTCCATTAATGTATTAGCATATATGTTAATGTACAACCTCAATCTAGCATTCGGAAGATTTCTGCTGAAAGTGGCATTAGTAAAACTCCTGTTTTAAGAAGTTTAAAATCAGCTAAATTTCACGACTACCACATTTCACTGCTCCAAGACTTGCACGGCAATGAATTCAACAATCGAGTAGCTTTTTACAATTGGGCACGTCAAAAACATTTACAAGAGCCCTTGTTTTTCAACAGTGTATTGTTCTCCGACGAATCTACCTTCACCAACACAGGACAAGTTAACCGCCATAACATGTATTATTGGGCTGAAGTTAATCCTCACTGGATGAGAGGTGTTCCTCATCAACATCCTTGGTCTCTGAATGTATGGGGTGGCATTATTGGTGATTGTGTAGTTGGTCCGCACATTTTTGAAGGACATTTGAACGGCCCGATGTACTCTGACTTCTTGTTCAATATCCTACCTCAACTTCTGGAGAACTTACCACTACATGTCAGGAACACCATGTGGATGCAACATGATGGAGCCCCGGCGCACTTCGCTGTCTGCAGTAGGCTTTTATGATGGACCAACTGTATCCAGAAAAATGGATAGGACGAGGAGGACCTGTAAGCTGACCAGCTCGATCTACAGATCTTACTGTGATGGATTTCTTCCTCTGGGGATTTCTTAAGGAACGAGTCATTGAAACCGCGCTCACAACAAGAGACAACATGAAAGAAAGAATCAGACAGGCCTGTTTGCTAGTAACACCACTGATGCTGCAAAGAGTTTGACAACATTTCTTTGAAAGAATGATAAGTTGCATCGCAATGGAAGGACATAATTTCGAGCACTTCTTGTAAACTATTTTTATGTTTAGAGTAATTTTATGTCATTTTGCTTTAATGTACACCATGATAAAACAACTTTGATGAAGTATTGTAACATAAAAAGAGTATGTTTAATTTGTTTTACCTGTAGACCAAACTATTTTGAAATTTTGTATGCATGGTCAAAAAGGTGTCAACAATTAAGGGCAAGTGTCGAAAAAAAAGTTTGTTGTCTGAAGCATGGTTTAGAAGTTGGTTATTGTAATTTTTATGAGTGATTAGCTGTAAGAAAATGAAACTTCGACTTTATTTTACAGGAGAACCGTTAGGTTTATCAATAAAATGTAAAGAACAAAAAAGTCTTAAAATTGCCCATAAAATTCAAAACCATACAAATGGGGATTTCCATTTAAAAAAATGAAGTTGGCCGCCATTTTGGATTCAAAATGGTCGATTTTGAAAATTTCTTATACACAGTCCAAAAGGTATCAAACATTAAGGGCAGATGTTCTATTTAAACATTTTTGTCCGAACCGTATTTTAAAAGTTAGCTACTGTCACACTTTAGCTGGTTCACCTTATATTTTTACAGAATAACAGACCACGCCAATATTTTTTAACATATTAAAAAATCGCATTTATTTTACAGTATAGTAGACAATAGCCTATATTTTCAACAATGGTCTATATTTGTTATCCTTTTTTTATAAATATAAAACTATACAATTTTGCTATACTTGATGAAAATATTTAAATTAAACATTATGTGTATGTTTCATTATTTCCTTCGTCTTCCATCCAACTCCTTCCTTTTACAATACAAATATTATTTTAATACACGTCCTCCTCTCCCTACATTCTTTTTAATGCATTTGTAAAATTAATCATACAATAAATCAAAGCTAATATAAATTAAATTGTAAATATTATCAAATATCTCAATTAAATTATTAATTTATGATGCAACAGGAGTTATAATAAAGATTAAAAAGAACCTACATAACTTAAAACTCAGTTGTAAACAAACACCTAGAAATGATAGATCAAATTATTTCAAAATATTCCATCAGCTGTTAATGGAAATGCTCCCTAGAAATAGCCTGCATACCAGTTTTGATGTAAAAAATTTATCAACACTGGTTTTGTAAAGAGTTGCATAGAACAAATTTTAATAAATTCGGTGTCGTGGGAATTTGGTTTTAAGCAATAATTGGTTAATAACCAGTTTTAAAATAATGTTAGCATTAATATAAAAAAAAAAACACATTACCATATAATATAATTGAATGTATCTCTTTTTGAATTAAACAATAAAGTCTTAAAGCAAATCTTAACGCTAGCTTCATTAGTGTACTTCCAAAATCAAATTAAATGTTTATACTGTGTAGTCCTATGTCTGAAGATTTGTAACAGACGTATTGTCTGGAAAAGCCTTGGGTTAGATTATTAGTCTGAAATCTAAGAAGTAATACATTCGATTCCATTGGGTTAATATTATTTTAAAGCAATATTGCACCTTTATGGAAGAAGAAAGAAAAAGACAGTGAAGTTTGTTTTGTTGAAAATAGAAGTTGTAAGATGTTAGTATGAATGCATTCACCATATAATGTAAGATTTGAATTGTTCATTTGGAAATTATTTAATTCTTTGAAAGTTTTGAATTTTGTCGGGTTCCGAACTGGATCAAATTTTAACCTGGCTTGTGAGGTGACTCCAAATAACTGGGTTGAAATAAGTACAAATACTATTTTAAGTTTAACTAAAGTTTCATTAACCTTTCAAAAAATATGCATAGCAACTTTAATTATCCCATTGGAACAAATAAATGTCATTCAATCACATAATTGGCATAATTTAATTTAAACATCTCTTAATTAACATTTAATTTAAGGAACTTATTTATAATGCAAATCTATTAATTAGTAGCACTATATTAATAACACTTAATTTAAAGATCTCTTAATTAACATTTAATTTAAGGAACTTATTTATAATGCAAATATATTAATTAGTAGCACAAAATGTAACATTTACTCTAGACCCTGAAACCTTATATTATATTTTTTTTGATTAATCATATTTGTTTGACAGTATAATTTTTAGTTCAGTGGATACTTTAATATATCGTTTAACTTATGAAATACGGCCTTATGATAAACTCTAAGATCTTGTATCAATTACTATATACGTAGCTTGCATTATTATTATTTGCTTGATCGGTAATTGATTTAAGTTGCTTGTGAGGTGTTTGCAAAGCCTCCTGGTAGCAAATTTCATTAAAATCGTACTTTACTCACTTTATTTATTTACTTACTATAAAATGATTTCCTTGGATTTATGATTTCGTTTGATTACTTATACTTATCCCTCGTGTGCCGTTATTTAAGCAGCGCGCCACTAAATTTTAACTATAATTATATATCTGCAGTTACAGAGTAATTTTGTTAATCTATAAGTAAATTTAACCTATACAGGCATTTCTTTTAACCTTATTATGCAGCCTATAAGCCTTCAGCAAATTTCAGTTTAAAATATAGTAGCCTTTTGTGCTATATAAAGGAGAAACATATTAGTAGAGTAATAGTCTCTGTTCAAAGTTTTCTGTGATTAATTTTATAAAACAATATGTTACCATACATTCAGTTTCTTGCATAATATTACTATTCTGTTTTGCACATGATTTTTGCACTTAACCTTTTGGTTCTGAAACTAAAATTATGTTGTATTTTGTTTCATAGTGTACAACTGGTGCAACAATGACCAACAAAAAACTGAATAAGCTTAACTTTTGAACATTTCTGTCTTCAAAAGAACTGTTAGTGTAAAACACCAACTTAGTGAAATGTCAGTGACTATTAATAGATAATATATATATAACTCAAAATAGCAATTACCTGTGTCTTAAAATCAAAATTAATAAAGGCTATTTTATAACAAGAAAAATACAAAATAATCTGATAAAGGCTGTATTTAAATTTCTTTTAATTAAATAATTTGAATGGGACAGCTAGCAAATTTTTGGAACTACAAACCCAAGGGATTTCATTTTTAATTTAAAAAACCTTTTTTTTCTTATGAGAGACGTCTCAGAAAATCATTAAACGCCATTATTTTTATTATTTAATTTGACTTAGTATTAAGGTTGGCCAACAAAACAAATGTTATTAATAAATCCATGGTGCAATGTATTTAATCTTGTAAAAATTAATAAATTGTAATAAATCTTTTTTATTATAAATGGGGAGGGTTTTTCTAATTTTACTTTAGGGGAGGGATCTTTTAAATTTAATCAAAATCAATATTGTAAAGGTAAACTATTTCTTAAATTTCTTTTCAATTATAACTAATGGCATATCAATTTAAATCTTTTCTTTAAGGGCATATGATTTTTGCATATCAATTTGCAAGTAATTTAATAAACAAACTGTTTGTTATATGAATTGTATTTATTGTATTTCCTGTAAATAGCTAACTCAGGTGTTCAATATCAACTTTAAATAAGGTAAGGTTACAGATCCTTTGCTGTACTCGGTAGGGTTTTAATAATTCTTATAAGATTGTATTATTATCTTAGTCTTAGCCCAGCACGCATTCCAAATTGTTGTCATTATTTCGTTAAAGGTGGTACACTCGAGATCTGATATTTATCACTAGATCGAAAATTAATTCTACATACATAGTCTGCTCTCTTACGAACTGAACATTTTCACTATATTACTCTTCTATGATGTTTCAATTTCACTTTACTGATGAATCCTTTTGATGACTCCTCGACGGGGTCTCCGAATTTTATGATGTTGGTGATGATTTATATGAAAATGTTTAGAAGTTTACAGAATTTAGTTTTACACAGATTAAATTCAACTCAAAAGTTCTGCTTATATGTTTAGATTTTTGAGTTTTAGATCTTAAGATTTTGTCTAGATAATAGGTGTTTTTAGTTTTGCATCAACCCTTAACTGTTTCCGGTGTCGTTCCCTCTTTCTCACCACCATATTTTTTCACTTGTTTTAGGTATTCTTTTCTGATTGGATGATTTTACTTTTGGTTCTTTTGATTGGTTTATCATTCTTGGGCAGTTGACATATTTTGCATTATTTTTGGCACTCAGGCTTCATTGATTCTCATGAAATAATGTATGTTGAGATATTTGGAGTTTGAAGAAGTTCAACACAGCACACGTCCGCTTCTACATCTACATCCTGGTTACTTGATATTTTAATCGACTGTTTGACTTGTTTCTGGTTTGTAGTTTTGATTAAATATTCCTTCATTAATACGTCTAAGTAAATATTGATTTATTTTAAAATTATTAATGTTAATTATATAAGTCATTGGAATATTTCCCTGACAATGTATATATGATGATTTATATATGTATATATGATGTATATATGAAAATGAGTTTGTGAAGTGATTATGAATTTTTATTCGCATTCTTTCAAATGTTAATAACACTGTTCATTATTTTTACTACGCAATATTTCCCTTTTCGAATATTAAATGTATAGTGAATAAGGTTATGTTTCTATACAACGCTGAATTTGACCTTTGCGTCTACAACCTTATCTGGTCATTGCTCGTTCCATATTAATACGAATCCATTAGACCTGATTACAGTTATCCCATGTCCCCTTCTCCTTCTGTTCTGTTCAAATATATATATAGACAGATAGATTCATAAATATGCATTATTACTCCCGTGGGAATCAACTTACTCCTAGTTTCCTGTTACGCGAGTCCTGAATGTTACAAATTCTATAGTTTGGTCTCCGATATTTCCTCATATACTGAAGCTCGGTAATCAAACTTCGTTTTGTTTTTCTCTTTTTAATAATAAACCGTTCTTTAAAGACTACATTACAATATTCAGTTTATTCCAACAAATTTTCTAAATATTGTCGAATGAGTTAGAAACGTAATTTTTCAAAGATATTTTCATGTAGTTGTTCATTGTTCTCTTGCAACTAAAATTGTACTGCCTAAAAACTTACACCAAACTAAGACTTTTTTACTTTATATACAGATAATTGAGTCTAATGTATTTAATATAACATATTACGTTTTCTGAACTTATGAAAATCAATTTAACAGTTAGTTATTTTTGTTAACTCTAATATTAACAGCACATAATTTGATTGCTACTTCAGTTATTTACAATTGCTGATCTCACTATAAATGCTATTATTTCAAATTATTGTTTAATGTTTTGAAGCATATAATATTCTTTACCGTTAACGTCTATATATTAAATTCATTTCTCAGGGTAAGGCGGTTTTCTAGGTATATGTCCAACATTAGACTTGGTGACAAAGACTACCGAATTATATCTATAGTAAGCAGAACAAGCTGCAATAAACTGAGTAGACTGTCTTATTTTATATTGATTACTATGTGTGAATCTGTTTTCCATCTGCACATTAGATGTTTGGTTAGTTATCTATTGCCACTTTAAATCACCCCCAATGTACCAAATTATAGCGTTTATCCGATATTAAAATGTAATTTCTATTATTCAAACTGTAAACAAAACTCTATCAACATAAATTAGCTACTTCATCATAGAATATTTGTAATTAATTATCAAGACAATGATTATAACAGCGATTTTTTGTAGATCCTAAGTAATGATAGTTAAGCATCCTATACTTTGCAAGCTGTACGCGCTATTTTGTAATGGTAATATAACATGAACTTCAGTTTCTCAATCTTATAACATTCTTTCTTGTTTATTTTGTTTGTGTACTAATAATTTGATCATCACCGCCGCCATGCATCAGCAACTTGCATTTATATAAAATACAAAGGAACCTAAACGCAAAAACTTGAACTAATGCTAATAAATTAATTATATTTTGACGGTAAATTAATCCAAATACACGGAAAGTTATATGTAATCAATTATTGTTTCTTTAATGTCCCTCTATGTTTCCAAATGGAGAAATAATGTTCCCTAATTTGTACAGTAGGATTAAAACTTCTTCCTGTGGCGAATGCCTTCTATTCATGTCCTTGGATTCATATTTATCGCAGATTAGTACAACACTACTTGTGACATGAGATACCGCTAAGTGTGCTTTGAAGTAGGACCGAGGCGACCGTGGAAATGACATTCACCAACGAGACAAAGCTTGTGACCTATGTGTTTCATTACGTGTGGGTGACATTAGTTGAGACAATGGAAGGGAGTGAGTGCTGGTATTTCGCTCCCTCTCGATCAATCCTTCAATGAGGAACAACTAATGGTTGCTCTTTTGTTTAACGAAAGAGGTACGGCTCCTGTTTTACTTTACCCTTTCCACCAGAAGTTCTTTTTCAATAACTGTCAGGTAATTTTTCTTTCTGTGTAGAAAACGAAAGTCTAATAGTGACGCTAAGTGGTGAACTCATGAGTGGGAAGAGCATACACTTTATATTCTCTTCGCCCCTTAGTTTAACTATTTTGGCTTATTCACGTTTTCCCTTCTCATTTAATAAAATTAAATAATATATATTCTAGAGATCATTCATTTTTAGCTTTTAAATTATATATACGATACTATAGAATAATGTAAAATATGTATATCTTAATTACAGATAATATTCAATTGAATACTAAAATAATTAATAGTTTACATAGAAATACTCCATTTGTATATGATATTGTTATGATTTCATTTATTAAATCACTAACACTTTGCTTAATATTTTACCTTTTAGCTTATTTTAATATATTAGTATAAATAATTTAAATACCTACAGATTGTCAGATTGTAGTCACAATATTAATCAATATTTGTTTACGATGGACCGCATGCACAAAACTGGGCATTAGCATGAAGTAAACTTTTCTCTAATCAGCGAAAGTTAGAATCATTCGCTTTTTGTGTAACCTTTATCTTTAACTTAATTTGCTTTCTTAAAAGATTTTACTAAACATGTTATTAGTTGTTTTATGATGAAAGTATTGCAAATATTATAAATGGCCGTAGTTTGGAGTTATACGTGTGAAGCTTTTAGCGTAAGAGTAAAAACGTTATATCAGGGAATGTATACAAAATATAAAAGTCTAATATATTAATACATGATTTCTTAGGTTAGGTTGTAAACACCTACCTACATTGATATTTTATATTGCCTTTAAAATTTATCTACTTTTATTGTATGCGTTTTAGGAGATATGATGTATCTTTTGATAAGGGAAGTTTTACTTTCGAAGTGTAAAAAAGTATTTGGTGAACACAAACTATAGTCAACAGTAGTCAAACTTTGTACTTTTTTTTAGAGAATACATTTCTGATTTTAGGGATTACATTTTAAGAATATGAATACGTCTTCATTCATATGGTTCAATATGTGTTTGTTAATATTTAGAAATTTAAAAAATAAAATTATAAAACAATTAATTAAGCAAAGTTGAATAGGCAATTAAGTAATTATGCAGACAAATATTTGACCTATTATTACTGAATAAACTCATCATATATATATAATATTTTGTTATTTAAATTAGTTTGTGGTTTAATTTTTATTTAGTCAGAACTTCGATGTCCAAATTTGTACGATCGTGTAACTATCAAATAGTAAACTACCTAAAACTTTTGATAGAAAAGAGAGCATCCTGTAAGAATACAATATCCTGCATTTGCCTGAAAAGGACGCATTAATGCAGACCCTTTATATTCAGATTAAATAACACTGATAAATCATGGAAAAAGGTATTGAATTATAAAAAGGTACCATAAAAATACTGTTTTTACTACATCCTGATCATTACAATCTTAAGTATGAGTAAAATAAACTCCACAATACTATTGTAACAATATATCTACAATGCATTGCAAATAAAACATTTTGGTAAACGTTATGTTAGTTTCGTTATTGGGATTTATTAAATATAAACTAACGAATTACAAAAGTAGTGTTTTGCAATAGTTTTTACATAAGTTTGACAAGTACTTGTTCGATAGGTTAGTCAGCACTATAATGTGCATTTTCCATGTACTATTTCAAGTAAACAACGTAGAATGTTGTTAGTGTAGATCTAATAATTTTATAATATCAGATTTAAAGTTGTTATTCAGAACACAATAAAACCTTTTTTTAAAGCATACGCATAAACCTATGGTATGCATTCTTATAATAAAGTATTCAAGATTCACGTTATAAAATATTGCTATTATAAAGACAAAACAAGGAAATATGAAATCAGGGCTTACGCGTGGCCTTAGGTGATTGTGTATATGTGCCACAGTAGATAATATACTGCTCCAATGGGCCCATAACTCTAGTCCTGGGATGCTTGGGTTAGCTTGAAAAATTAATTTTGCTCAGAAATTCATCCTCTTGGCTGAAAAACCTGAATTCGTAGTTTCCTTTATTTATACTGCTACCTGCGATTACATTACTTTAAGAAACCTATGATTTACTTTTAATGTATGACTGTTCGGTGAATTGATATTTATAATTTATTCTGTTAGTGTTAACCTATAGTTTGTGAGGAAGTATTGCACACAGAAGTAAACAAGTGGACCAAAACAACTTTTATTATGCAAACATATCTGCAGTGTTCACTACATCATACTGTTTAAATTAATTTATTTTATCCGCGTTTCTACAAATGTTGTATTGGGACTATTGTTTAAAATTTGCATGATTAAATTTGTTTATTATGTTTTATATAATACATCAGAGCAGTTTTAATATATAATTTTGTGACATTGAAAGCAAATTTTATTCTTTCTTGTCAAATTATACAATACAAACACACTGCACAGAACATATTTTGTAATCCAAATATCAAACATAAAATCATAAAAACCCGACATAAATATATAATAATAATTTAACTTTTTTTGTATAAAAATTTTATTAATTAATTATCATGCATTATTTTTTTCAGTGTTTTAATTTAAGCACTTAAATGCGAGTAATTTTTATAAAAGCAGTAATAATATATTATACATATTTATAAATAAAAGCTAATAATATTCCATAAGCATCCAGTTCTAATTATAAGAAGAGTTATTTAATTGTATATTGTTTATTATAAGCATTATATAATTATGTATGTAGCCCACATTATATTTGTTTACATCTAGGCAATAGTAACACTTAATATAATACAACAATTTACGTAAACAAATTTATGTTTGGCAAAATCATACTACATGAAAGAATAATTGCTTTTCACATAACTTTTAATTCAACATACATAAAACAATTGTACACATATTTTTTTAATAAATTCTTCTTTAAAATTACCTAGTTTGTATAATCTATACAACTTATAATATTTACTTAAATTATTTATATTTAATTATTCCAAACTTTTTGATTTTTAGATTTAATTAGTTTAATATAAATAGTATACATCATATTTTTTATGTAGTTGATGACTGAAACGTGTACTCGTATATACAAATTTGTGTTTATTATATTACGAAAAGTTTGTCAATTTTATAATGACGATATCAACATATTTCATAGTAAATTTATGTTTCACTATCTATATTGTTTTATATATAAAACTTAAATTTAATCGTTTTACAAACTATAAATATTGCGTAAGTAAATGTAATTAAAATACGTTTTATTGATGACTGCGATGCACTGTGAAAGTGCATTTCACGTAGCACAAAATATTAATGGGGATGTCCAAGTCAATAACTTTTATTTGCATTGATATATTATACATTACATTATACTTAAATGTAGAAAACCTGTCTCAAATTATTTCCATTAGAACTTGAATTAAATTGTATTTTTGTCACCATAACAGTAATTGATAATGATAGTGATTTGAATACAGGTGCATTTTTATTAGGTTAAATAATGTGTAATATATTTAGTAGTTTTTTTGATAGAACAAAACTTGAACACAGAATCCCACAACTAATAAGTTTACTACGTAAACGCGTTTCAATGACAAAATAGCCATCTTCAGTAATGAGCCATATACAATAATGCAACTATCACTAGTTTATTTACCTAATTTCTCTTGTGAACGTGAAATCATAATATCTGCTTTCTGCCTGTATCTCATGATCATAACTGTTACAAGTTTTAAAACATGATGTAAATTAAATCAATTAGATATGCTTTAATACTTCATTGTGACAATGAGTGGAGTTCCGGGTTGCTATATTATTTTTAAAATTTATAATTCAAACGTTTTTATAAATTAATTACATTAAAATTTACTCTAGAGTGTGTATTATGTTATGTAGAGAGCAAACTGAAATGTGGATAAATGCCAATAAGTTATGGTATAGCAGTATAGCTCACTTAAATTATAAGGACTTTTGGGATTTAATTTACGCAAAACTAAAGACACTTACCCAGTCTACTGGAGATTGAACCTTGAATACAGTGGTTCATGGTAAATTCCAACCTAGTTACTGGATTTCGGTTTACTTGCACTAAACGATGCTTAACTTATTCATCAATATAAATGGCACATAGTAAAGACACTCACTCAGTCTACTGGAGATTGAACCTCAAATACAGTGGTTCATGGTAAATTCCAACCTATATCAAAGCCCACTAAAGAATACCTTTGCGAAGCGGCCAATAGGATGACAGTCGCACAGCGTTACCATATCTACTATCCTCGAACACTCCTGTTATTTACCGGTCGAGGCTTGATCGAAAAGTTTAAAGAATTATAAATGCGTTGAGTCAGTCGCAGTCAGTTAGAAGCGTGGGAAGAACGTGACAACGTCGCACTATGGTGATTGGAGCGTTCAAGGTCTCGGTGTACACAAGCCCGTCCCTCAACGGTATTCTTTAGTGGGCTTTGATATAGTTACTGGATTTCGGTTTACTTGCACTAAACGATGCTTCCCTTATTCATCAATATAAATGGCACTTAGTAAAAATATTTAGAAAAAACTATTTAAAAGGGTTTTTAAAATTTTTTCTCAATAACAGCAGTAAAACTCGTTGTATTTCCCCATTGCTGTATTTGTAGCCATACCCGATTGCTATTATATATAATATTATTATTTATACTTGCCTTAGCAATCGTTTTAGAAGTCTTATCGTTTACAGCTGTTTCACCTTTTCATTTTCAGGCATCATCAGAACGAATAGTACACAAACAACACACTTCTCACAGTTACACTTATTTCGTTGTATTTTCTCACAGTTAGTTGTATTTTCTTAAACCAGATGAGATTGTTTCTTTAATAATTGCAAAACACATTAATACATTGCTAGCAAAGAAAAAACTAAAATCAGGAAGGTGAAATGCAAAACATAATTTGAATCTAGATAGATCGTAAAATTCTAGGAGTAGTTAAAAGAAGAAAAGTTGTTTAAAGATTAGAAAGAAGGTACCACCTCAAAGAAATATGAAAATATGAAAACGGATCCGTGTTAGACTTTGGCTGGAATGCAGGAGGTTAAAGTTTTCATTTAAGACAGCCAAGATAAAGCCTCGGCATATCGGAAGATGGTGGAGTAAGTGCGGTGCATAAAACACTGCCCCCTTTAGCAGAAAAAAATATGTAAAGCTCAATCACACAGAAAATTTAAACCACACGTATTTAAATTCTGTTCAGTTTACATATCGCAGTTTATATTTTACTTCATATTCTTAAAGTTTAGTAGCACATAAAGGTAGATCAGTAATGCTGAGAAAAAAGCAGTATGTGTTTGATGAAGATTAAATACTGAAGATAAACTGCTCCATAAATTTACCTTTTGCGTTGCGTAACCTTAATTCAGTTCTCTCTTTTGTTGTGCACAGTTTCCTTCTCGATTTTATGTTTCATTTTAGGAGCAGGTCAAACGATCAATTCAAGCGTTGTTTCTTCTTCAGATATTCTCCAGACCATTGTGTCGTTGAGATTTATTTAGTTTTCACAACACAATTTTTTCAGATAAATATTTAAGATTTATTTAAACATCTTTCGAATAACTGGGAACTTCAATTACTATATCAATAAATACAAATAATTACGATAATAATGAAAATCCACTGTAAATTTAAGTAATATATTCAAATAAATTTATAATACAATCTCTTACTGAATTTTAATTAATCCAAAAGAAATTATAAATACTGTCACTATCACGACATGTTGTATAAACAATTAGTATTACAGCTCAAATATAAATACGATCTGGTTAATATGTACACGCATATAAACTGAAGTACTGGGAGGAGGCCTACGTACCAACTAAAAACTATAATCTAGTTTATGTACATTTAAAATTTATACATCGATAGATAAAATATAATACGTATAATGCTTTAACCAATTAAAACATTATGCAATTAATTAATTATGCTACTATTAACTATATAGTGATTACAAATTTTTAAAAGAAATACAATAACTTTTAACCCCTGACACAAAAAAATTGGTATTATAAGTTTAAAGTGTCTATCTGTCCGTGGAATCGTAGCTACCAAACGGATAAACCTATTTTAATATAGTTTGTTTGCTTGAAAGGTGACTTGATCGAGAGTGTTCTTAGCTATGATTCCAGAAAATTTGTTCAGCTGTTTGAAGATCATCAGCTCTTTTCTAGTTGATGAGTAGGAGATTTTATAATGTATGACTATATTACTGTACATAACAGATAAAATCAACATGTTGTTTGATTGTATAAATAAGAGAAAACAATTAAGATCAATCCTTTGGGTCGTTTTTTCTTTCATAGATTTACTTATATATCTAATGAAAGATATTCTTTCCTTTTGAGAAGAAATTAAAATGCATTTTTCCCACTTATTTATTTTCAAATATTAATAATAAAAATAATACAAAATATTGGCAATTTAAAACAATAATTCTTTTACAGTTTTTTGAACATTTCTTATTTCTATTAGCTAGTCTTGTACAAACATTCTCGAAATCGATTGTTAAAATGATGTATACAAAATTAATGATACATTTTGTGTTTCAATGTTCGCAGCAGTGTTATTGTAAAAATGTTTGTTATATAACATTTAGTGGTGTTTTTATGAAATTATCTACAAATAAAATGTGTAACGACCATGCAAGACTAACGAAAATGAGCCTTTGAATCCGAAGTTGATAAAGTATTGTCGGAACCAGTAATTCAAAAGGATGACTAGTTATTGTTTGGATGATGATATCAAATAATTTACCTATTTAGTTAGAAACATAGAAGTTAAGGGCTTTCCAGGAGTGGGGAAATAATATTAAACTGTATTGCAAAAAAACTTGAACATATGAGCATCAAATCTCTACTGACATAATAAATCCATTTACACAAAGCTGTTAAACCACGTGTAAAGGGTTATAAAGAGTTTACAATTGTCAACACTTACAGAGCTCACTTTACACCGATTATAAAAGCTTATTACACAAATATAAAACTGCAGGGATTACATGTATTTGTAGTTGGTAGAACTGGGAATAAAACAAGGCCGTGCTCTGTTTACAAATTGTGTATTTATCGGAACGACTTGGGATTGTCGCAAAGGGAAATCTTCGTCAGCAATATCAACGTTGTCGCTTTGGGACTTTTCACATTGGGCCACTCTACTCAAGCTGTTTAGACATAAGACTTTATGTCTAGAGTCAATAACTGTTTATAAAAAATATGAAATGAACTAATTTCTTTCGTGTCATATGTCTATATTGTATTTTTATCAAGATATTTAAGCTTTGATAGTGTAATATCAAGTGTGTATTAAATACAAGTTTTAACCTAAATATACCATATGCAAAATAAAAAACTTTAAAATAAACTATTAGCTTCACAGCGCAGTAAATGTTCAAACACATTTTTACTCAGATTTATTTAAAATTATGTGAGATCTGTAAAAAATAATTTTTGCATTAGGAAGCCACCTAAAAATATGTAGTTTATAGTTTAGTTAGTTTATAACTATTCGTTCATAGTGCCATTCACGTTTATTGCCCAAATTGAACGTTTATTTATTTATGAAAAAAAGTAGAAAATTAACAAGTAACTCTCAGTTAAATAATACAATTCATTCGTTTTTTTTTTTTTAAGGCAAGACACGTTTCCGGCCAACACAACCTATAAATAACGTTGCCCATACGGAAATCAAACTCGAGAAGAAAAACGAAAATTATGCCCACTTTATCAAGCTGGAGACCACTGCAATGAACATTGTAATTTTTTAAAGCTCATTATTCTTCAACTATCGTAGTTTTATGAATGTAATGTTCGGCCGGTAGGAAAACACCAACTTAATCAGTGTAATTTTAATAAATTGATGTTATTCTTATTTAATGTTAATTAATTTAGTACGAAATTACAGTTTGTTTTGGTACGTAACAGATATTTTGTGATTATTTTAATAAATGGTATAATTTGTTTATTTGATTATCACTAGATTCTTTAATAAAATAATAACTTTAAAAGTGCAATGTCTTTAATGACTACGATGAACTTATATACGAGTATTTTAAGTTTATACTTTATAATTATCACTTTATAAGTAAAAATAATTGCAAATTAAGGATCTCTAACAAAATCTTTTAGTAGAGACTTGTTTGTAAGTGTCCGTGTCGTAAAAGGAAAAACGTAACCCTTATAGAATTGCTCGTTTTTTCTGTCTGTGATGTCACAGGATTTTATTTTAAAATAAGAAACCAAAGTTTTAATAAGTTTATGATATATATAGTTTTCAAGATATCCTGTATTTTTGGTAACCAACTCTTTCCCCTCTCAACTTCCAAAATCCCTTCAGCTAAATTTTCGATAAAGCTGGATAGCCAAAGCGGATCCGAACTTTTGAGCCAAATAGACGCCATAATTTTTACTGCTTCTCAGCACGAATGGAAAATATCATGATTGTATTGAGTTTGTTAATGCATTGTTATTAATATCATTTTGTTCAAGAATGGCAGTACGGAACCCTTGGCGTACGAGTTTAACTAGCACTTGACCGGTTTATTTTAGTGTTTACTTCTTACATTAACATTGAGATGTGGTAATCACGAATTGTCACTGCTTATTAAAAGTTAATAAACACATATAACATTTGGCTGTTATTACACTATTACCTACTGCTAAGTCAGTTGTATAACGTGGAATCTGCAGTGAAATTGAGCACAATCAGACGGCTAGTGATATTCGGGTCCATATATATTAAAAATTTGGGGTAGAGTAGTTAATAAGAAATTCATCGGATTTTTAAGCTGCAATATTGTGCAAAGTATACTGTACTATCTGACAGAATCAGATGGTTCAACGTGCGAAAATAATTAATTTTAAAATGTTGTTTGAATCTAGTACGTCTAAAACTACCTGTTCTGTTTTGTAAAATATGTTTGTGATTTTTTCGTATAAGAAAAAACCAAAAAAATACTATTCTTGTAAACTAATTTTAAATATCCTAATTAGTTTAGTAAACAACACTTTTGAAGGTAGTTTAGTTACTTTAAGGCGCTACAGTATTTATAGAGGCTGGTTCCCTCACGGCAGCCGTCCATTCTCTTAAATCCTTCGATCGTCTCTCCCAAGACTATTGCCAATGGCTCTCGTCCATACACTCTTCTTCTAGGTGGTCTTCTTTTCCAAAAGAATCAACCGGATTAACCAAAGAAACCCCATTTTTGTTCCTCTGACATTCTATATTCTTACTTGATGGCCCAACTATGTCAATTGCGTTTTTTTATTTACACCAAATATGGAGATATGTAAATATCCTTGAGTTCGTAATTGGTACTTCCTATTTATTTACCACAGATCACCCACCTCGACGCCTCCATATATTTTGTGAAGTACAAGTTCCACCTAAACTAATAACTTTTAACCCAAAAGTATGTTTGGTGAGACACTAGGTACTTTTCACATTTATATAAAGTTATTGATCTCAAAACGGATTTATTTATTAGAAATTAAGTTTTTCAATTAGCAGTAACAATCAAATTGTTCTTTTATTTCCGTTTTGAAACCAATAAGCTTTAAATACGTCAGCTCTAAATTTAAATACTTAATATTTTAATAATAATTTAAAATTGTCAACCTGCACAAATGTATGGCCATCAATTTAGTAAGTGATCGTCGGTCTCAGTTAAGATAGTATTAATAAATTACAAATTTAGATTTTAAAATGTCATGTTAAATTGTGATATCTTTCAAGTGTTTAAGCATATGCACGATACAGTTAGCAAGAATTTAAATGGCATTACTTCCTTCAGAAAAAAATTTTGACCAGCCAACCTCAATGACTACCATTTTGAAATCATTTAACATATTTACACTTGTTAATGTCCTCAGGCCAAAGTATATTACTGCTAAATCTTATTAAAAATAAATTGCAAAATTAACATTAACAATCAAATATTTTGTAAATACGCAAACATATTGATAATTTTTGCAAGTTTAGTTGGATTTCAAGAATATACAACTTTGTTTAAGAACTTAGAGTTATTGGTTTACTTTATTTTAATCAAAATGTCATGTTATATCACGCTGAAGTACTTTATTATGCTAGATCCTAGGTAAAATTACATTAAAAATACAAATTTTAAAATGAAAGGGATCAACTCTACCAAAATAAAAACCATTAATATTACAAATAATAATATAACACTCTGGCCCATGTATGTACCACACGTAAAGTTCCGAGATCATTTTGCTGTTAACGTAATCTTTACTTTAAGTAGAAAGTGTTCCTTATAATTTAACAGAAACAATTAAGATTTGTATTGTATAGCACAAAAGCCAATTAATTTGTTAAAATTGTCCTTTACGCAATAGCCTATACATTAGAAAATGTTCAAACATTTAAGTATTATGAACTAAGTTAGTTTAACGAACTTGAATCAATGTTTTTATTTTTTTTAATTTCGTTATTTAAAACCAATTTGAATATTTTAAATCAAGTTATATCATTTTAGGTAAAATTTAATGCTTACAAAAAAATATAAATGCTACGGTAATCATTCGTATCGGTAAAGGTTAGGTTGAAGGTTATACATCTGGTGATTGAATAAGTTATTTTACATAACTGATCCTTAAACTAATCATTTAAATAAATTGCTCAAAATCTGCTTATTGAAATCCTACTTTTAAATTTTGTAATGTTTTTGAAAATATTAATTTGTTTTAATAGAGAATTAATACCTCGACGTTGTCATATACGCAATACTCAACATGTTTAAATACAAAAATTAAAAATTATATTTGCTTTCTTTCTGAAATGAGGTTCAAAACTTAGTAGTAATAATAATTATGATAAATTCTCGTAGGAACAAAATAAGTAAATCTCTTTATGTATTAAAGCTACTGTAAAGTTTTATTTGATGTATTGGAATTTGGCACGGCATAATTACATATAAATCAACCTAAAAATGAAAATTACTATACTTTTTGTTGTAAATTTTTTTTATTTTTAGACTTTTTATAAATCTACAAAATTGGTTGTACGAAATATAAAAAGAATAAACTTTACTAAAACAAAACAGAAATGTTTAGAAATTACGACGCAATAAAAATCACAAAGCCCGAAGGAACAAGCGAAACATTTAAAATGGGGGAGGAATGGAGCAATTTGTCGGCCCTAGCAACACCACCGCACCTAATCTAATTCCTTAGCCACTTCCTATTTAATACAATCCAAGGAGGAGCAGTTTATAAAGGCAAGAAGAAAGGCAAAGTCGATTAACGTCCTTGCGTCAACTTAAGGGATGAGGGGAACAGGGATTGCCACCCTCGGTGTCAAACTCACCCCCTACAGCAAGCTTAATGCTTTGCAAATAAAAATTACCTCATTCCACCCTTAATGTCAACATACGCTTCTCTACAACAGAATGAATTCCTTGACTGTTCTAAATACTTGTTCAAGGGAGTGAAAAGTGAAGAGCTAGCTGGATTAAATTTATTAGTAGAAACAGGTAACAACAATTTCCTTAGCAGATGAACTAATAAAATTTATTTAACGTATTATTAATTTAGTACCGTCTCAGACAGTATGGTTTCTTAAAGGGTAAGTTTATTTTACGATACAAATTTACAACACAATGTGTTTCAAAATTGAACTTGATCCCTTTAGTACCAGTTCTTCTTTACTTTTTTCATCTTACCATGGCAGTACATTTCGTGATATAATGGTATAATAATAAACACAGTGCGAGACAGTGGGGCCCACCTGACATGGTGTTTATTAAAAGTGTTTGTGTGTGTTATAGATTGGTACCTTCAAGGTACCTTGTAAGATTGGTTGGTAGATCTCCAGTTAAAGGAAAAAGTCATATAGGCCTACGCAATATTTAGTAAAATATTGGTGGCAAGACTTAATAAAGTTGTATAAATTTTACTAACTATTGTGGATGTTGTTATGATTTGTTTAGTATACCTTTCATGTTTATAACGCTATAATCTTTACATAATAATATGTAAAATATATTTGCCAGGTAAAAATATGAATTATTTGCTTTTGTCTATTTTATTACAGTTCCATATACAATACAGTCAGAGCTATTACATAAAAAACTACCTGTAAAAATAAAAAAGAATTTTCTATACTCTTTTTATAATGGTTGCGGATTGAACTATCATCATCCGTTTTCCAGGATATAAAACAACTCTCACAATGAATTATTAAACGTATAAATGTACCTTATTACACACAAAAATACCATTTGTCAAAATAAATATTCACGAATTTATAAAAATGCGTGAGTTATAATAGTAAAAAAACTATGGATTTTAAATATAGAATAGTGGTAGATCGAACCGATAGTCATTTTAAAGCAGATTTATTATTACAGTGAAGGGAAATTATAATGTGAGAGTGAGGTAATCTGGAGGTTGCATATTTTGTTTTTTGTATTGCAAATAAGTTGAAATTGAAAATCTGGGCAAAATCAGGATTCTACTTTGCGAGAATTTTAGTATCGAAATTAGTATTGCAAAAAATACATCATAACCTCAAAAAATCTAAATTTCCTGACATACATACATGTATATTATTACTAATATTGCAATGAGTGAAGTAACAATCAACAGATCTTTTTGAAAATTGAAGAAAATATATATTTTCATGCTATTAAGTCATAATTCAATTTTACAAATTTAAAAAATGGTACGTCCACAAATGGCCATTTTCGAAAGTAATTTAAACGCTTGCCATTTATTGAAAAATGGTCGTAGGTTAAACATTTTTTAACTGTAGTTTTTTTTCACGGGTTTGTGAACATATATTACAATCTGCTTATCAGGTTAAAATACAGTTTTTTTTATATATATAAAACTATTTTTATTTAACTCCTTTTACTTTTTGTCGTATGTAACGTATATTTGATGTCTGATTTTCAAATAGGTTTTGTGTACATTTCACAAACTGTATATGCACTACATATCAATCTAAAGAGTATGGCGACAAACTGGTGATAAAAAATACTGAGAGATTTACAAAAAAATTTTAATAATTTTTGGGATTATAAGTTACAAAAAATAGTGTTAATAGTATAATAATAAACTTAATAAAGTGTTTAAGAATTATACATAAAATATTATTTACCATCCTCCCTTTGATGTACTGATTATTGTTATAAGATATTAGAGCAGCTGTTGGTTTTTAGAAAAGCCGATTACATTGTTCACTTTCATTTTATACAACACTTATATGAAAAACTTTCATAAAAGATATTGTATTTATGACATAATGCCAAACAAGTTAAATTTTTTATTTGTTTTAATAAAAAAACTGGCATTTTAACTTCATAAGCAGATTCTGCCGTATGTTAAAAAAAGTACATACAATAAAAATACATGCAATACTATACAAAAAAGTTTACCTCCAACCATTTCTGAATAAATGGCGAGCGTATAAATTATTTTTGAAAAAAGCCAGATGTGGCCGTAAAACGTTTTAAAATTTTTTTGAAAATTAAAATAATGTATTTATAGCATAATCGTATATACTAGTATGTTTCCAATATTATTGAAAATCAGTTGAAAATATTGTATCCCACTTATAGCATTATCAGTAAACAAAATACATTGAAAATTTAAAATTTTTGAGGTTAGGATATATTTTTAACGGAACAGTTCCATAATTTATTCTTTTAAGAATATATTCATTTTTACTTTCTCCACCCTATACGTAGTATATGGAGAAAGTATTGTTTTCGTAAAAATGTTAGAATTAGAATTTTCAGTTGAATTATCTGTTTTGGTGCTCCCAGAACCCCAAAAAATGGTTTAGTGCAATTATCTGTGTTGGTGCTCCCTGAACTCAAAAATATTTTTAGTGGAATTTTTTGTTTTGGTGCTCCCTGAACCCAAAAAAGTGTTTTTAGAGTGGTGTCTGTCTGTCAGTCTGTCAGTATGTATACACGACCAGAGAGGACACTATTGGTCCGATTTTCATGAAATTTGGTATGTAGGTACTAAACCCTAATATCTCCAGGCGTTTTCTTCATTTTTTGGAATTTTTAATTTTTAAGGGTAATTTACCCCTAAAAACCCATAAAAAACGACAAAAATGCAAATTTCTCAAAAACGGCTCTAACGATTTTGATCAAATTTTCAGTATTTATAATGCTTAAGATGCCAAACAAAATGACAGCACCCGCTTTTATCAAAACTTCGCCGTTTTATAATTATGGGGAAATTTTTAAAAATAAACAAGTTTATGTTGTCAATCTAGCATTGCGGCGGCGGCCGCACGGAGTAGCACCATGGTAGCGATTACGGCCAGTAATTCAAAGGTCGCGCGATCGAATCCCGCCTTGGAAAATAATTTTTTTATACGATTGACGTAGGTAGAATATTATTTTTTTGTTTTGTTCTAAAAAGTAATAAATAAAATGATTGAAAACAATATTATTTTGACTACAGTAAGTTGGGAGAAAGTTTGTGTCAGTTAACTGATACCGTTTATTTTTTCTACGACCAACAGAGCAGGAGATATTTAAAAAATAATCTAGCGATGCTCGAAATTCATTAAAAATTCACTTTTCTCACGAAGTTGCAGCCCAAATTTGCTGTGATTTTCGGTTTCAACTCAATTGCATTTACAAAAAATAGAATTAAAAAAATTACTTTTCGATTGCATTACTTTTTATAATTTTGTTTGACTAATTTTCCTACGCTTCAGTGAAATCTCACTACGTGGATTTAACTAGCTACTTCGTCAGCAATGATCAAGATTTTGACTTATTTTCCGTTACAGTAGGCAATAAATGTAACATTTATGAAGTAATTATTAAACATGTTTAAGTGTGTTTGTTTTAAAATGTTGTGATTTTTTTCAGTGATAAAATATTTATCCTAAATTTTAAACACAAAATTAAAATCTTCCGGAAGAACGTGTGAGACTTCCTCTGGTCTGATTTACACGCGGGTAGTGTCAACTGAAAGGGAAAAACCACTGTATTTGCACTTTGCACATTTTACCTTAGATTTTGGTATCTAGTTAGTAACCATTTAAAAAACGAGATTAAAAGTTCTCCTATGGGGCAATTTAATATGGGGTAAAATTTCAACTTTGCATTTCTTTTAAGAGTTCACTTGAGGTTTCCACTGAACCGTTTTAAACGCGGTTTGTTTTAAATGAAAGATAAATCATTCTATATTAGCAAAATTTACTTACATTTTTGAAATAATTTCATTTAGAATATAATAAAGAACTTTTTAAAACATATTTTATCATCATTTTAAGTTTCCCTAACCAGCTGATTATTAAAACACGTGATTGTGCATCTACGAACAGACAATTGTAGCAAAAGGAAGCAGCTGGATTAGAGAAAATCATTAGTGGTTAAACATAATTTTAGATTAGACTGATGATGAACCAACACATATCTTTAATGTATTTACATTCATTACCATAGCAACCAATTGAATAAAATAACAGATAAAACAGTTGATTTGGATGTCCAGCTTAGTACAAAATAATATTTTAAGTGTTAGGCCTAGACTGAACCAACACATGTTTCAACATACACAAACCCATAAAAACTTGCGTTATGGAATTTAAAAATAAGAAATACTATCTTACAACCTTATTAAAATTAAATAAGACATTATAATTTAATAGTAGGCCTAGGCCATATTTATTTATAATATATGCAATATAATATAATATGCAAGTAAAGGTATACAATAATAATCAAATTATGTTTGACATTTTCGACAGGTAATAAAATAAATCAACCCGAAATTACATATTTTGCATTGCATTTTCTGAACTTTTTGAAACCAGTCGTACATTATCTTACTACCTTATTGTCTAATGTTAGCGGACATTCTTGAAATCTCCTGGAACCTCGTTGAATCCCATAGTGTGTGGTCTTAATAGGTATGTTATATGCTTTTGATTGCAATTAATATTATTGCTGTGTGAAGCATTACAACTGACTAAATATTGGATCGTTCTGATACTGCCTTCTTCATATGGTACTATACTTGGAACGGACAATTTATTTATTTGTTATAATATTTAATACACAAATTCTTGCAAATTATCACCGCCAGCAAATCCTAACAAATGTTATGGTTCACCTTGATGCTCTAACACAAATAAGTGCGTTGTTCTCCTAATTTCTTTTCACAATGAAATAGGAAATGTTCACACTCTACGTAATAAGTACATATGTACTGTTCTTTTCAAATGTAAACACATTCTGCATGGAGTTAACAACTCTAATTATAAATCTAAAAACAATAAATCTTAGTTATTATCAATAAACCAACTTTCCAGAACAATATGAACTGAAGTTTTAAAGATTCAGCCAGTTTTAATTATCTTTTCAAATAGGACTTTAACAAAACCATTAAATAAAAAAATATTACTTTAAAAAGAAATCATCTTCACCATTACCATAGGATTATTTTCTTTGACATCAGTTAAATTAATTGATAGCAACTATTTTTTAACTCATTTAGAGCATTTTAAATGGAATTTTTTTTAAACTTTTGTTTGTTTAGAACAACATGGTGCATAAATTGTGCAGTGGACTGCGTGATTAAAAATGTAACCACTAACAATAAACGATTCCTTTTCAAATCCCGTAAACATTTACACAGAATTTTTATGTATGACATTTTTAACGGGAAATAAGCCTATTTCGAAGGGCTTAACCTACTTTAAACTCTCAGTCTGGCCAGAAGCTTAGAGCCCTATTAACGACTATATCGTGGATTACACTTGTTACCCTGCCCACGATGGTGAACAAACATCATTATAATTCAGTAAACGATGATGCCAACACAAACATACTGTAATATTCACTGTAATTGATTTCCATCCGGTACCGTCCTTTCTTGCAACATCAAAATAATGATTATACTAGATTTGCGTTTATCGAATTATTTACGTGATACCTATTTAAATAAAGCTACTGGATTGATTACATAAATATTAAATCAAACTGACAACTATGTAATCACTAGTATTTCAGGCGATATAGTGTTTTTTTCTACTCAGATTTTCTCTTATAATGAATATATTATTCGAATAATTTAGATTTACTTTTAGATTTTAGACAGCTACTGTAATTTAAAAATATTTTACAATAATTTAAGATTCGTAAATAGAATTAATTTTTCCAATTTATTAACTTCCAGTAGGCCTATATGGAATTTATTGGAATGAGTCTGTAAATCTAAATATTTATTTTACATATTTATATGTTTTAAGGTCACTATTGTATTTTTACTCTATTTGTATTGTGTGTTTGTATGTGAGCGTATACATTCTTTTCCAGCACGAAATCACTCAAAAAGTATTAACGCCAAAATAGTCCAAAAAATGTCATCAAATTCGATCCAAGCATTTTTTAAATCTATTTTATTTGGGCATGTTAATTATGATCGGTACAAACAAAATACCACGGAACTGCCAAAACAACGAAATACATGTAGTCATTTGTAAGGAGTAACCTGTTCTCTAGATCGCTCGGTTACCTGGGTCTGGCTCGGGTCAAAACCCAGCCCTCGCTTCCGTCCGCAGCTGATATAATAATACTAACTTGACCTAACAATTTCATTTATTTAATATAATGTATATAGATTTCTTTTTACATCGAAAAGTTAAAAATAATAAAACTTATTTATTTTAATAGGCTTTCGTAATTATATGTCTTTAATCAATATTATTATTATTATTACTGAGTTGAAACCCAAGATAATTGTTTAGTTGTGTGTTTAAAACAGTTATAAGTATACCAACCTCTCCACAACATTGGATAGCTTTTCTAAAACAAAATAAACAAATACCAGAAACAATTTTGTTTGTAAAAACTCATACTTACAATTTGTTTGTGTGTATTACCATAGCAAACAATTGTATACAATAACAGTTATATCAGTTGATCAGGTTGATTAGGTTTAATTAATTCAAAAACATTTTAGGTTAAGTCAAGCCTAGACAGGTGAAGGTTTTAAAACGGTGTATTAGACTAGGTGTTGCCTAAAAGTTTATTTAAAGTAATATTACAAAAATTTATTCGGATTTTGTGATTTTGATAAAATAATAACTAATAGAATTACAGTAGGATATAGTCTGATTCTTTTGCCCGTCTTCGGGCTTGTTCGTCAGTTCATGCATTAATTTAAAATACACTTATTTTAACTAATGTAGGCCGAAACAAAAACTGGATGAACCGTTGTATTACTACTTAATTCTTAGTGTTATATTCTGGAGAAAGTAAAATGTACTTATACGCCGCCAATAGAAATGTTGAAGTGAGACTAGACTTTCATAAAATGTTTTACAATTTGAAATAATGTAGACCTACACAAATCAAGAGCTGATTCACTCTTGAAAACCCATAATTTCATACTTTAGATCTATAAGTAACGCTACACATAATTACAAAGGTAAGAGGGGTGTTCTTTATTGGTGTATACCAACATTTTATCAAACTTTAAAATACTTTATGGATGCCTTCTTTAGTTTATAACTGTGCATTGCAGTTCTTTTAAATCCATAATACTGTATTACTATTATGAACAATATTAATGTATACTGGCAAGTTGATCGTGTGGACTCACTTCTTGTTTCTAAAAATGACTAATGGAAACTCAACATCGTTTTTAAGTTGAACACATATTATTAAGTGAAATGGAATGGTAAATTTTATTGACGAAATAAAATATTAGCTTCTAATATATAAACATATATTGCAGAAGTTAAGAAAACATTAAATACCGTACATTCTTTTTTTTTATTACAAACATCATATTTCATTTATTTCAGAATGATAGTCCAATTACTTGAAATGTGAAGCACTATGCATGTTGATTTAGTTAAGGAAATGTATTTTATTAAATTGTGCGTGGTAAAGAAATCGTAAACTTAGAATGTGGTGGATATAATAGAAATTTAAAAGAATGTTGTATTTTTTATGAGGATATTAATTATATAAATATTGTGAAATGGTTGTATTTTCATTTCTTATTTGGATGCTTAAACTAAAACATTATTTATTGTAATAATAAATAGAAGTAATTTCAATATTGTCTATTGTCTCCATACTTTCGTTAAATCTGCCATTACTATTTTGAAACAACCATAAAAACTTTAAATCTTAGATTCCTCCAGACTAGATTAGATAGATGGCAAAATTTGAGATTAACTTATAGGCTATTAAAACAATGCTTCATTACTCTCATTTCTTACATTATAATAAAACGTTTTTAATATGAATGTATTATTATGTGTGACCGTGTTAGTTGATCATAATGGGTATTAGTATTAATTTGTAATTAAATAATTATATTATATTGGTTACTTTACTTTTAGTTGTTGTTATTTACAAAACCGTACTAAGATCTGTTTTTTTAACCATTCATATCTAACAGTTGATTTTGAATAACTTACTAATAACTTATGAGGGGCTGTTTATCCCTTCAATATACTAAACTAAAACAATATAGATCAATAGATAAAATAGAATATTTATCAAACCAAAAATATATTGATAGAAAAATTGGCTTATGAAGACAGTGAGTGTATTTATTATACTGTGGGTTTTTTTACTAGCGCAATAGCTAAATTCGACTATGACTTTTGCCTAAAGAATAAGAAGGCAATGAAACAACCAATTAAAAAAATGTGTTTAATTTAATTTTTGTAAATTGTTCTACTGATAATATAAGAAGTAGAACCAACAATAAAATTGATTTAGCCCTAAACCTAAAAATGTCTAAGAAAAACATAATTTAAAAACAGAAAATACAATAAGAGCACAAAGTTCATCTGTTAAGTCCGAGTACAAGAAGCAGGTTAAAGCCCAATTCACACAGAACGGACGTGACAGAGATGAGGCGTGTGCAATGCACACAGAAATGGCGGGACAGTGATGAGAAAACATGTCAGTAGACGGTTTGGTTAAACTTTATCCGTAGTTATTTATGTTAACTGGTTTGGTTTAGTACTAACTGCATTGCAATATGGATAGCAGTGAAGAAGATGATGAAGATATGTTAGATGTGGTGTTCTTGGTCAATTTACAAAAAAGGAGAACATTTTGGGTTCATCCATTGTGGTTTATCCAAGGAAATTGTTCAACTTAATCACAAAATCTATAATTTAATTCAATGTCGTCTCACATAGTAAACAATAATACAACACAACAAGAAACAACAAACAAGCAAACAACAAACTCAACACAAAACAAAGTTGACAAGCAAAAATCAACACAATTCACAATACTTTGTCATCCAGACAACGGTCGCGCTACAGACATGTCACTTCGTATACGCCAC
>JAGFPH010000158.1:518933-536567 GCA_018207615.1 Philaenus spumarius | reverse complement strand
TTGTGTGTGCATTGGACGATTTGTTTACATAGGAGAGACGGGGAAGGGACATATGTCCGTGCCACGTCTCCGCCCGACGTACGTTCTGTGTGAATTGGGCCTTACATAACTATTTGTTACTTGAACTATTTACCTCCCATATGAAGTGGAATATGTTTTATTATAGTTTAGTAATTCCCTGATGCTAAACAGCTGCCAGAAATTGTATTAGGTTGAAACAGAAATGTCTATTGGTAAAGCTAATAATTCAATAATACTCGTTTGGACTTGGACGTGAATTTTTTTTTGAATAGTTCAAGACGGGATGCATATAAGAAGATTCCAACGAGGCAATTAAACAAACATACACAAACAATGAGCATTATTATATACTTTACACGAAACAAGTTAAGATGAAGAAATGTTGCACTTCCGAGATTACAACAAAAGTAAGATGATTTTTTATCTTCTCTTATATTACTTGAATGGTTTATAGCTATGTTGTGAAGGTTATATTATCTTGTTTGATTATGAACACATTGTAAAAATACTTCATATTGTTCTTCAGCATTTGTTAACTTGTCTATATACCTTTAAGCAATAGAAGTATATTAAACATTCAAAACATTTAAAAGTTAGTTATATTGAAAATCTGATATGCATTATTAACGAATTAAAAGAGACATTAGACTTGGAGACCACAAACACACATAGGATTAGTTTTCTTACTTAAAATTGAAATATTATTTTTACCAACCGTGGCTTCTCACAATTGAATAAAAAAAAAATTAGTGTTCAAAAAACTACTTCATGTATTTGAGTAACTTATTATTTTGATACTGATTTCAACTAGTGTTCATTTATTGGATGTGTTGATGTGTAGTATTATTATTTCAAATAATCGCCCTAAAACTATATAATTATATATTCTTGTTTTTGTCCAAAGTAAACAACTATTAAGGACCATCCTTGATATCATGAATCGATAAAATATTTTCTATTCACTAATAACTTTCAATAATTTATAAGTTGCAGAACACACAAATCCAATAAAAGCTTCCTCCATTTTTGTAGTTTCGTTTTATTAAAATTAGTAAAAGCGACTGTCGTTTTAGTGGTACAGAAAGACAGAGTTAGTTACTGTTGTTCGCCCCTTCCGTTCTTCATATTATAAATTAATTGAAAAATGTTGTGCGACTCTGCCTAATAAGTCCTCGCTGTTAGCCGAGTAGAATATTGAAACAGTAATTCAAATGTTGTCTTTCAAATTGAAAATGTGTCTTAAACTTTTTATATAGTTGTAGTTGTGATAATTGATGATGTAAAAGTATTGAATTGTATTTAAATAAAACACAACACTTAAACAGGTTTTATACTATTAAAAGTGTATACATAATTATTCTGTAAGAGCTCGTGCTTGCATATGTAGCAATGGTGATAAATCTATAGAATACAATAACAGATTATATCTTTAATTTTCGACCTTAAAAATGTATTTATTTAAATATTAAACAATACTAACAAACCAACAAAGCAGATGTGGCTTGTAAATGTATCTTTTTAATTCACGTATTTATTTTATTCGTGCAATGTGTTTAAAACATTTGATTGATTTTCAAACTTAGTATTTTTAATAAATAATTATACTCTATCAGTGTTGCATTAAGAATTCAGTTCAACTGTTTTAAATAAGTGAAATAAACCCCTCAAAATTAACCAAATTTTGGGTTTTCATTTCTGACAACCCTTTTAGCTCTTAAACTGATTGTTCATGTAATAAACTGTAATACATAAATAAACTGCTTATTAATTTTGCCTCTAAATTGGAAAATAACAAATTTGGCAAAAACTTAAATTAACATTTTCATCGCCTTAAAAACAAGAAGAGCTTCTCCATTTAATTTGTTTTCTATATTATTAATTTAAAAGAAGTAAATTTTGGAAAAAAACCTATAAACTTTTTGGAAAGCAGTAATTTTTAATCTGTTCTGAACACATTATAAGTTTATTAACAGCTTTACTGGAAGACTAATTGTTATGTCGGTAAATATGGAAAAACAATTAACAACTTTGCTGAAAATAGATATCATTGCCCTACGGTGGTTGTTAATCACCAGTATAAAATTAGTTGATTCAAATAATGGAGGCTAATTATTTGTTACGATGATAATATTGACCAATATTATAGAGTGAACTTACTCATTTTTATTTCTTATGATGTAAAAATTTCAACAAACTAGGTAAGAGCTTGTTGGTGAAGCATCTTTGTAAAAATTTAAAAACAAGTGTATTTATAGGTATAAAATAATTAGCAAAAGTTGATATAGCTATACATAGGTGTATAAACGCTTCAATAAAACATTTTAACCTTAAATGTATTGTTTATAATGTTTTGAAATTTATTTACTGTGCACTCTTGTTACAAGTGTAAAAAATAACAAAATTAAATTTGGATTTGTTAAAACGTGTTACGTCGAATAACTCAAACCCAATTTTAACCTTACAAAATATTTACATGCATTATGTTTTTTAGATATTTTAAAGCTCAAATAATACCCAAGTTATTGATAAGAAACACAACGTACAGGTAGTTTTCTAAAACACCCACGTTAAGCAGAGAACCAACATTTGATAATTAAATGCATGTTACAGATTTCACTAAAAGTACAAACGTGACTTATTGGTTCAATTTAATTCAGTTTTTGGTTTGAGTATTTTGGGTTTCTAGTTAATATTGTAATATTATTTCAGTAAAAGTACTTAATTAATTGTCCTAATTAAACGAAAATGTTATAATAATAGAAAATTTATTGGTTGTATGCAAAAACGATAATTTACTGTTAAGGTGAACTTCGTGTCTATATAATCATGCAATAAGTTTTTAGACACTTAATGAAGGAAATCAGATTATGGAAGGGCATGAATGACAACTTTGTTTCAATGTTATCGAGGTATCAAGTAATTAATTCATAGTAAATAAAGTATATTAATATATATTTATCTTCATCCAAACCAGTAAGCTGGAAACTAGCTTAGTGAGAATTAAATCATCAAAACAAATATCGGCATAAAGTTGAAGGGGGTAATTTCCACTATAATCTATTTGGTAGTGGCAAATACGTTAATATTATATCGAAAGGTGTAATCACCTCTCTTAAAAAATCTCTCCTCATAATTTAAATATAGTCAATCAAATTAAAGTTTCTCATTTTGTTAAGAAACTGCTCAAATTCAATAAAATTAGCTTTTGAAATTTACTGTATATTTAACGCCCTGGAAGTAAAATAATTGTATTCTTAAGTATTACGAAATGAAAATATTACATAATATATTTTGTTTTGAATTATATCCAAAATTACTATTACTTTATTTGCTGAAGTAACTGATATTTCCTAGTCCAAGCTATTTATATTATCAAACCGTAAATTTTATTGAAATGAAACTTAAATATACTTAAAATAATCTGTAAATATTGATACCAAATTGATAGTAAATCGTTGTATCTATTTTTAACTTATTTTTTATTTAATGACATTTTTCTTTAAGTTTTCTGCATTAGCCCCTTTAGTAAGAAAATTTAGGCTTCTAGTTTCAGTTGAAGGACATTGTTTTAATGTATATATATTATGTACAGCATCCAATACCTAATACAAAAAGTAAGGCATAAATCTTAAGGATTTTTAAATTTCGAATTAAGTCTATCAAATAAATATTTTAAAACTTCAATGTTCTCAATTATTCCGATTATTATACATTCTGACAACTTTTGAATGTATTCAAGGTCTGACATTGAAGCCTTTTGAATGTATTCTTTCTATTTAAACATGAAATACTATCATCTTCGAACATTAAAAAAAAATATACTTATCTGCGTCTTCTTTTGTGTAGAAATTAAAATTGTCAGCTATCCTAGTGCTTATTTACTCAAATTGCATATCGAAAAATCTACACCAAACTTAATTTAGGTATAGTTCAAAAGAGAGCTGGTCTTAGGAGACTGAAAACGAAACTAAGAACTAAACTCAAAGATGTATTATATTTTAGTTTCATTTCAGCTGTCAGTTTCAAGGAAAGTGTGCTGTAGGCCGCGACTTCTGTAGGTGCCGGATTTAGACGACTTTGATGATGATGATTTAAAGCGAAATATCGTTATACTATTAACTATAAAACAACTTAATTAGGGTTTTAAATTTAATAAAAATTTTGTTTTATGTTTTAGTTAAAACCAAATTTAATGTGTAGGTTTTACAGAGTTTCCCCGTGTTGCTAAGCGTCAAATATAATATAGAGTTTTCAATGCCAATTTGTACTACATTTTATTAAATTTCGTTTTTAAATTTAGCTATTTTTGGGGAAGACTTTGTATACGTATATAAATATTTTCATAGATCTATACTGGTAGTGTCGGAGATTGTTTCCAGCATTTATACGAACTGTAAGATTTTTGTAATCCATGTATTTTCTGAATTACAAAGAAAAATTTTACAAAGCACCTGTCATTAGGAAGAAAGTGTTGAATCTGTAATACCCAAAATATGAATAGCTCAGTGAATAGCTCCTTGATGTTAATCTAAAGTATAAATGTTTATAAATTGTAAAACGTGTGAGTTTCATTGCTTACTTTAATCGTAAATGCCTTGGTAACGTAATTACATATTTTGTATAAAAATGTAATGGTAGTTTTAAATTAAGTCTTAACATCAAAGGTATAATTTTTGTGTAAACTTTCTTCGGAGAAAATTGAATGTGCCTTATTACAACATTCATTATAAAACACTTTCATCTTTAATGCCGTTCCAAAATTAACTTTGAAAAAGTAAGCCTTGCCTTGTACACCCTTAGTTCAAATGTATACCTCAAGGAAAACTGTGCTAATAATAAATATATTCTAAAATTTTTTAAAATATGGAGTACATTGAACCGTAGAAATTTTTAAATACAAATTTAAAAAATTCGATTTCATTTCCATTATAAATCAAATTAATAATTTATTTTTTTTGCAAAATATCTTAACAGTAGAATCAAGACTTCCATTAACCATCACTACAGTTATCATTTTCTGTTTTGCAGTATGTAGCCCAGTCAAATGTTACATTGTAATTTACATTAAATATAGTATTAATAAATGTTTGGAGAGGTGTTTCGGACCATTACTGGGACCACCAGTAAACCTGTGCTCTCTGAATGGCGGTAGAAAAACAGCTATTTTTCAGATTTTTTCCGTTTTTTACAATATCTCTTATACTACGAGTGTTGAAAATTTTTTTTATAGCTTTTTTAAAGTAAATTTAATTTGCTAAAATTACAGTTTCTTAAGTTTTATAGTTACCAAGATAAGGCTTTTCAAAGATTTACCTTTTTTTAAAAGTTACAGTTTTTAGTGTTCTTGGATACCTTCAAAAGGACACGTCCTACAGAAAATTCAAGGGCATGAAAGTTGTAGCAAATTTAGTAAGGTTTAATTTGAGCTTAGGTTGGTCCTTCTAGCTCAGGTAGTCTCTTTAGAAATGACAAAAAACTAAACTATGGAAAAACGATGAATTGTCAAATGATTTTGATCTCAGCAAATGTAATTAACTTTAATTATTAATTAGTTTAAACAATTTATTAACTTGGTTTGTTTGGCTATGAAAAAATTTTTCAATCAAACTCGTAGTTTATTAAATATTGTGAAAAAGTCCAGTTTTTCTACCGCCTTTCAGGTTTCTGAGGGTTGCAATAATGGATCTGTAGTCACAGTAATGGTCCGAAACACGTCTCCAAAAATAATTTATACTCTATTTAATATACTCTATTTAAATATTTTTGGTGTAACATTTAACTGGGCTAATGTATTCCGTTCATCTCAGACAAAATGCATTTCCCTGATAGAACGAAATTCAAAAACTTTGATATTGAAGTACATAATATAAAATAAAAAATGATTGACAATACAAAAGCAAAATAACAAATTAGAAATTAAAGAGACACATAAAACTTAATATAAAAGTATGAATTATAAAATATAAGCATAAAATAAACACTTATAAGGCTTATACAGTAGTGCATAAGTAGGAGTCGCTCTGCAGTCGAACAAAACTTTTTTTGTTATTCTGATAAATATTTCCTCCTCTTAAATATTTTTTTGGAATGTGATGTTGTTCTATGTCCTGTCCTTCGTACTATGCAAACACTAAATCTCATGTGCAGTTATAAATCTTTTCATTCGTCACCATTAATCACTTCTACGGACTGTCCTCGTAAACTATTTCGACAATTTTATTATTTTCGTTTGTTCTATGACAATTGAAATATCTACAGTTTACTCTTCAGTCTCTTAGAATACCTATATTTAATCAGTCATAACACATGGTTTTTGTGATATTATGAAGCAATAAGGAACAGGTCCTACTACTATCAGAGTAAATTCAAACAGTGCACATTACAGACAACATATTTAAAATAATTTACCACCATATTATAAAATTTGTTCTAGCTTAGTTATGAAGTTCGAATGTACATGGTGGAAACAAGCCAATTGTGGCGTTGTTACTTGTGAGTTGGAGTCGTAACAATTAATTTTAAATTGTTACAAAAAATAACTTCGAAATTGAAACGTTTTAGAAACCCTTAATAAAGTCTTAAAAAATAGATTAAAGACAAGTTATTCATGTACTCCAGAGAAACAGAGTGCATGAAAGGTTAAAGGGACACGCAGCGCTCCCATCTTCGTGTATAAGTAAAAACTAAGAAGCAAAATAGATCGTAATAATAATAAACAAAAATTAAGAATTTGTTCTAACTGCACTGTTGGTCGGCCTATGTTACTTCGCCTCTCAGAAAATTGTATGATCACTTATCCGTTTTAAAACTTTGAAACAATAATTATTATATACCAAAGATATACAAATAATGTTTACAAAATATGTAGTACAAAATTCCTTAAGTTAAAACTGTTGCAGTTTGTAGGCGTGTTAAACAGGTTTTACCCTTTAAGTACTTAAAGAAAATGCAATCAAATATGTGTACTTCAATGTAATAAAACAAAACTAGACACTCAAACCTCTTTGTATGTAAATATAGTGTGTAAATAATCAGTTGAATTTCTTACCATATTTCAGTTTAATGAACTGTAAGACCCAAATTAGTTTCTTTAATAAGTTATCCTTCAGGGAATGTTCAGTCTTAAATTGTCCAAAGTTACAGGGAAAGGGGAAGCCCAGATGTTAAATTCCAGTTTTAATTAAAAGTCATAACGAGTAGAGTTGAAAGGGTAACGACAAATGAAATAACCGACACCAAGTTAAGTTTCCTTAAAAAATGATTTTATAAATAATGCAGATTAGTAGTCTGTCAAAGTAAAATAAAATTACAAAATAATATTGTTTGCCAATTGAAAATGTATTTATTCAAAGGCGTTAGGTTACTAGGCCTAAATAAATACCATATATAATTGTTTTGTATCCTTAAACAATTATAGGATTACATTTTTGTTGATGTCAATTTATGGAATCATTTATATCTACAGTTAATATTTTAAATAAACTCAATTATGCAAAAGAAAACTGTTTTACACAAATGATATAGTACAATTAAAAATTACTATTTAATTTTTTCTTTATATCATTAAATAATTTATAAATGATAACAGAAGAATAAATAGTTACAATTCCAACAATCCTGGCTTCTACTCTGTACTAAATAATCCAGAGGAAATGTGTTGTTGTATGTACATTGCTATTTGACTAAACAAATAGTATGTTTATATAACACTAACAGACTTTAAAATTGTATGCGTCTAATTACTTGTCAAAACTAAATGTTTTTAAACGATGGGTCACAAATCATATCGTCCTTTACCAAAATTAGAAGAGAAATTTCAATAAACTTAAATTATGACGTAGTATATAATTTTTACTTTTAATTCAAAATTTGATTTAATTTACACAAGTTTTTTTAAAAACAGTTTAATAAAGTTTTCGTCATTTAATTCTATTGTTTAGATACGATTCTAAAATTACTGTAAAAGTACAGTAAAATTTGTATTTGTTTTTTATTTTTGACTTCACTGGATATTTTGAACATTATACATTAAATTTTGATGTAGGGTTCCCCTTATGAATAGCAAGACTCTGTAAAGATTCAGAATGGATTTCTAGTCGAAAATTTGCATAGTGTTTTAATGAACAGCCTGTACAAATGTTATAAGAAATTGAACATTTTGTTACGCATTTTACCATGGTTTTGAACCATTTATTTTTTTAATGTATACGTTATGTTATTTTATATTATTTTTGTCTTTAGATTTTTAAATAAGAAACATTTTAAATTCAAAATAATAACATATTTAGATTTTAGATATAAATGATTGTATGTTTGCAGCCAGATTACGTATTATAGTATATTATTATAATTATGTAGCACGAAAATGACATCAAACATAATTTAAAGTTTTACTAGCTTTAATTAAAGTACTTTCTCTAGAGTTTGTTTAAAGTACTGGTTTTTAAACAGGCGTTTTATTAGTTAAATATAGCCATGTTACTTGTACTTTCATTACCGTATAAAAATATATATTATTATTGTACAACTTATGCTGATTACTTAAAACCATAAACCGTAGGACTGCTGCGAGATTGTCGTGTCAAGGGTTCCGTACGCCTGCCGTCCAGACAAATTAACCAAAATGATATTAATAATAACGCACAAGGAAGTTGTACACTGAATATAACATGTGCTTGAATAAATTGTGTTTGTTGGCGGGGACCAAGCTCAGCACCTCCTGAGTATATAATATATTTGGTACCTGTTTACAAAAATGAAAAAATCGTATCCAATATAGTTTTTCAGTAAATTAATAGAATGCGTACATCTGACAACAGTGTATTTTACTACGATTTTCGAAAATATTTGGAGATGAGATTATTAGTTATACGTAGATTTCGTTCATTTTTCACAGTTCGGATTTTCTATCAAAATTTCTGGATTATCTTGAAAACTATTTATTAACATTTTTATATCCTGGCATATGTGTTTAAACAACCCTAATACGAAAGTATCATAAAATGTTTATTTTTTGTGAAACTTAGTTTTATTTTCAAACTTTATGGAAATCTCTTAAAATGTAAATAATTTAAACTCTATAGAGTCACATTACTAAGATGCAGTGAACTATATTAGCTTATTAATTAGTAAATTCAATATTGTTTTGCGTGTACTTATAAGTAGTTTCCGTGTAGGCTATAACACAAGTAAAAACATTATAAACGATTACATTTACTGAGTGTTTTCCCTCTACAATACTAGACACATTAAATGAGGCAGTCCTTTTGATAAGTAAATGGAGCCAAGTGCACGCATGATAGAATCATGTAAGTGACAACATTTGTTCCTTGTATTTGCGATGAGACCCTCCATTACATGTGTCTAATACATGTAGGGTGGTTAAGTGATCGAGAACACTTGTAACCCTTAGAGTTAGAGGGTGAGAAATGTAGCAAATCTGAGAGAATCTGTATCATACAGTTAAAGGTGTATTATGGTTCAAATGACTTAATTACTATTACGTATCTAATAACATAATACAAAAATAAACACAACATTATTGGAAAAAACATTAACATTTTAAGCCGTTTAAACTCTTGCAATAGAATTTACATAAATTTTTCCATTACTTTAGAGAATTTAGTAGCCTAATGATAAGATCTAAGACTAAAAACTATTATTTTCGTCCTATTACGAACGTTTATTACTACTGTTTATACGATATTTTCTAAACAACTTCGATATCATCAATTTCATATGAGTGTAAAAATATAATAAAATCTTAACTTTAAACTAATCAAGAAAATTAATTTAACAATAATATTGTTGTTAATCCCTTTTTGTAATTGAAACTATTAAATTAAAACGTTATCAAAGCTGGTTAATTACTGAGTAGTAATTTTGCGCAAGAATGAACATACAATTTAGCTGCAGCATGTGATAAGGTGATAAGGCAAAGCGGTAACAATGTACAACATAGGCTGTAAAATATAATTTAATTGTAAATTGTTTAACAAAAGCGTATCTTTTGTTTGTTTTATCTTTAAATAAATAACTTAAATAAAGGAACAATGAGAGATTGCTTGATTAATAAGTTTATAATAAATAAAAACTTCTGTCAACCTTAAACTTAGATTATACATTATTTTCATACGAAGAAAATTATGTGTTTTAGCTTCATCACATTATTATGTGTTTTTTTAGTACGATTTTTTATAGCGTTAAATTCTTCAGGAGTATTTTCGTAAAATAGAAATAAAAGTGATTAAAAGTACTCTGTTTGGGTACTAAGACGTCTACAACAGCGTTATATTGAAAAGCAATATATATTTTACTTTGACGACCTTAGAAGAAATTTTCCTACCTTCCCACGAGTTTCTGAAAACCCATTTTTATGGAACACACAAGTTAATATTATTTAAAGGTACAAGAATACAGATGATTTTAATAAATATTAAGACTTACCACAGCCCATTACCATAGTTCTTATATTTCGCTGTGAATTTCCCCTAATATTTTCTAATAACCAACCAAAATCTAATAATTATAAGTTAATTAAGGCCTATAATAATTAATTGCCCAAAATAACAAATACTTTGGAAGAAGATTTATAGAGAAACTATCTAATTGGAAAATTATGATTTTATTTAAAACTAATACGTTTAATGTAGGTAAATTAATGGCTTGCTGTTAAAGTCTGAGAAGGACCATTTATAGGTGAAGGTACCATTGGAAAAATATACAAACAATAACAAAGTAAACAATCATAAACCATACAAAATGAAATATGAAAAATATATTATGTTGAACACAAACCTTTTTAAAAGTGTTTAAAATATTTTTTTCAATTTATTTATATTAATGTATTAATGTTTAATAATGTTTATTTATGTTTAGTATTCTCAATTTAGATTTTTATGATTTTATTACTTTGTTAACAAAATAAAAATAAGAATCATTATTGCTACAGTATATTTTAAAAATGAACTTTTACTGTACATTAATGTTATTTAATCTTATATATATTTTCTTCACCTTTTTACAAATATTGATGTTTTCAGTAACTAAAGTAGTCCGTTTTTACTAATTATGTAGTTGACAAAAATAATATTTAAGACAAGATTTTCTGAAAAATGTATGAGATTTATTTTACGAAATCCACTAAAGTTTCCTTTAGTATTACTTTGCGTGCATTAAATTTAACTCAAGTTACAAGTTTTGCCAAAGGCTCGAGGCATTTATTCCAGAAAACGTTTCTGTTTAAAACTTGTACTTTGTAATTTGTTATAATACATTGCCTTTGTAAAGTGTTCATCAACAATATACTTACCAATATCAGCGTCGGGTATGAGTCATTAAAGTTATAAAATATCTTCTACTAAATCACGACAAACGTCCTTCGAACTGTTTTAATATTAAACATTCTTGTAAGTTAACCCATTTTTTCGTTCTAAATTGTAATTACTGGGCATTTATATTTTGAGTTTAAAACCGTGCATTTAATTGTTTAATAACATGCATTCCTTTTTAAAGTTTTGTTCAGCGTGCGACACATTTGTGGCTAATTTTCTTCCCTGGAACATATACTTTTAATTAAAACTGGAACTTCCGGTCAGGGGGTTTCCTCTTCGCTTAAGTTTGAGATGCAACGCATTCTGGCGGATAACTTATTGAAGAAACCATTTCAGTTAGCTTTACTTGGTCACAGTTCATTTGTCAAGAATTGATTGCTATTCCCAAAGAGTATGACTAAGAACTACTTGGGAAACTACTTGAAAGTTTAAATTATGTGTACATTATCTACTTCCTTTTAACTTAGTATTCTTGTAATATTCTGGGAAATTTTACAACCAAAAGTTTAAATAATATTTATTATTCTTTGAACAAATATTGTTGATAAAGGAAAATACTGACTTATCTTTACATATAATTTTGTTTTGTTGTTTTTCTAGGAAGAAATAATTCAACTGACGAAACAACTTTGATCTCTCGTTAAATTCTAATAAAATCACATCGTTTACCATGTACATGTCCTTGGATGTAGGACAGGTTGTACATGTTATTGAAAATTATATTTGTAAAGTTTATCTATTAAAATGGTCAGAAGAAGCACGGTGGTACTTAATTATAAACACAAAATGTACAACCAACATGAAAAATGTTGCAATAGGTGGTTTTTATTAGTAAGTCCAGTTTACCACAAATATTTCAAAATTTAAGTAAAATATCTCTTACTTTAGAATGCACATAAATATATTTTGTAAAGTTATGACAAAACTGTGCACCTACTGTTCATGTATTATATCGGGTGTCCCGAATGTCTGGAAACGGTTTATTATTTCGTAAATATAAGGAAATTTTGAAGGTAGATGTGATTGAGGAACCTACTCTATGTAAAAATACTATTTTGTTAAGAATTACAAAAAAAATTCCTCCATCTTGAGGCAAAATCGGAAAACACCATTTCGTTGTTATTGGCAGCCATTATTTTAATAGGTTATAGATATGGATGTGTGGATTTCACCTATGGTTTTCTTTTGAAATTATACATCAAAATGACGGATCACATGAGACCACCTTCCCATTTAAAAAAAAAATTACATTCAAGATGGCAGATAACTTTTTTTAAATCTCAATAAAATAGTATTTTTACATAGAGTAGGTTCCTCAATCACATCTATATTCAAATTTTCGTCACATACGAAATATTAAGCCGTTTCAAGACTTTTCGGACACCCGGTATATAAACCTAGCAGATATAGAATAAAGTTTGAGTTGGAAAACAGAAATTTAAATTTAATTTCCAAGAAAATGTAGGCCAATTAATAGTTAAAGTTGCTATTTGTCAATTTTAAATGCATAGCTCAGCTGATGGAAGCTTTTCAATGTTTTCTTCGTAATCAAATGATTACTCTTATTATTTCTCAGCGGTATTTCCATCGACAACTGATTTTATATTTGAAAACAAGTTCATGGTAGTTTTTTTAACATCTATTATAACTTCTGATGTTATATAATTAACTTAATAAATTTAATAAAAATTGTTTTGGACGTTTAATATTATTTACTCCATTAAACTTTGATTAAACTGACACCTTTTTAAAAAAGAAATTCTCAAAAATGTGTTTGAATAAAGCAAGAGGTTTTGGCAATAAAACAAGTGGCATTAAAATAACAATTCTTAGTAAACACAAATTTCAAAACTGTAAAGGTGTATCATTTAAATTGCAAGGCAAAGACAGTTTTCAGTTCTACATTTTGATTGTTAATATTACTATCTAGATAAATACCAAATGAATAGCAAAATATATATTTTTTTAATATTTAGATTGATGTTTACTCAATATATTAATTTAATTTTAATGCTATTTTCTATATTTAACAGTTTTTTACATTATTATTTCAAAGAGTTTTTTCTCGCAGTGATAACAGATTACCTCTTTAAATGGCGATTAATTTCCTTTGAAGTATCGCTTTTACAATCACCGTCTACGTCAATATTAACTCCTATTCAAAATAGGAATATGATACTATCTTACTTTATTCGTATATAACTACAGTATATACACTTTCATTTCAAAGTTTAATTACTGCAACATACACAAATTATTACTTTTACGTTCAGAAAGAGGCTGAATGCAATATTTTATTTAGTTTCATATTTGTAGCGTAGGAATAAAAATCAGCTTACCTTAATCATACTTTCCGGCTCTACCAACAACGATAAGGCTTGACCTCAAGGGCGACTCGCCTACACCTTCTTATAGTCCTAGGGCCCAGGCCTTTAAAATTGTATGATTACCTAACTCTTAAGACTTCGTATATTTCTTATTTAAGTCGAGTCGGACAACATCTTTATTTGCAACAATTCTCGGTAGCGGGGCGTTTTCCTTTGAGAACCCGGCAAAGTCATTAATTTGATGCGGCAAAAAAATGTATAACCTAAACAATAATCTTTCTTTTGTTCTTTGTTCTAATGTTTTTTTTTTGCAAATAAAAATGTTGTCCGACTCGACTTAAATAATAGATATACGAAGTCTCAAGAGTTAGGTAATCATAAAATTTTAAAGGCCTGGGCCCTAGGACTATTAGGTCTAAGGCCTTGTCTACACTAGGAGACAAAGTCTATCGATTGTCTATAGACAGTCTCTCGACTTTGTTTCGTGCTCACACTTAAATGTTTGTATCTGGCCAGTATGTTGGTAGACATGAGGTAGTTGCTTTTGCTGCTTGTGCCGTTACTATTATAAGCGATGAAAACAGGAGAAAATGAAAACGTAGTCGCTCACTGACACTTTGTATTTTCGAGCCAGATCTTCGATCATAAGTTTTTTTTTACTCGGTTTTTATAATCAGGCGATGTAACGTCCCATAAACACATTGACCTTTGGTTTTCTTCAACTAATAATACAATATTTCCGTTAGGCTATATTTTGTAACTATAAACGTAAAAGGTCTACACTGAAGAGTTCCACGACAGAGACTGTCTCTCAACAAATCCACAATTCGACTTATTGCGCATCATTGTCTACCGGCCTAAGGCGATTGTTTTGAATTACGGACTAAGTACTATTATGTCTTTCTCTATGTGTGGAAGCAATCTTTTCGAACTTAATTTTCTCTTCTGGTCTTCTTAAAGTAATTAATTCAACAGAACCCTTGGTTTTGTAACATCATCCGTTCAGTCACATGCCCTAACCACGTCAATCTTGATGACTTCTATCTTCTGTTCCTGGGAATACGGCTCTCATCTCCTTCTTTATCTGGACGTTATATCATTATACACTTACTTTAAATTATCCTTATCTCGTTGTCGACAATACTTGTTGTTCATGTTCTGTACATTATGAGTTCGGATATTCTACTCAGTAACTCTATCTTGAGTATTCGACGGACTCTATTGCAAGTCATAATTTGTAAGTTCTTATTTACATTTTTTAAATTGGTACCAAGATGAATGAGTTATGTCGCGGTTTCGAATATAGAAAATGAATATAAATTTTTAATTATGTATTTGTGAACTTTAAATTTTTTGTTCCAATAAACATTCAGTAAATATCCGTATTGATTTATTTAATTAATGGTTTACTCTAAATTCAACCATAAGCCAGAATGATTGAGTTTAACAAAGTTTAAAATAAATGATAACAACTATTGTTTTTGCTGTAATCAAGTGTCAAATGAAAACAAATTGGTCCAAAAAGCTAGACTGAATTGATTTGCGTTCATTGTCCATTGGAGATAATTATTTTATAAACAAAATCTGAATTAATTACGTGTTGATTGTTTATTCCTGTGGATGGCAAGTAATTATTTGAGTTTAGGGGATTAGTAATTTAAAATTTTAAATTACCAGGTAATTAAAAGCTAAAAGCAATAATTCTATTCCAATTCACTAATTTGTAGTAATTTCATTAGCTTTCGACACTCGTATCTCCCACGTGCATATAGGTAAGGGCAGAAGGTCATGTACATATTCATTTTATTTATGTTTTCCTTGTATATAATGTAGTTTACATAGATTTATATTGATAAAACAAAATATTGCATCAGTTGTTAAAATAGTGTAGGCTTATATATATATATATTTATAGGAAGAGAGTTGTCGCGGTAGGAGTAAAGATAATTTGTATTCCCTTATATGATATTAGTAAACTTCAACACTTTACCTGATTTAAAGTTTATCAAAAGTCTGAAAATACTATTTTGCATAATACCCACTCAAAGAAAAAAAATGGATAAAATACACTGTAAAGTTTCAACCGTGTTTTATTAAATCACCTTTAGTAATTACGAAAGATTAACCTTCAATTTTATACCATCTCACTTAATGACTCATTCATTGTAGCGCTGAAGGTAATATTTTTATTAAATTTATTAAATGAAAACCAGACAAAATTTAATTTTCAAGTTTTATTTGAAATTCACAATCGATTTAGTCCTAAAATTGCACATCAAAAAATAAAATTTACATGACGGTTTACTTTATGATTGTGGAAATAATTTATTACATAGTGTTTTGTTGCAAATATTGGCAATTTAATATACTAGTGAAAATATTTCTTTATATATCTGTTAGGTCAGTTAGGTTAATTATTTTATTTACTTTCTAAGCCCAATATTTAATGCTATAAACCATTTCATTTCGCTATCCTATAGATGAAAACATACTTTTAAAAGATCCGGTTTAAAATTTTGCTAACGCTAAAAGAAACTTTCTGAACATAGCCTATCGAAGTTTTTCCAGACAGTGTTTATAAATATAAAAACACTTGGAAAACTAGAATAACTTGAATAAATGGGATCAAGTTCAAGTGGGTATCAGAAGGAATATGGGTGCTACACAAAATTTATTTTAAGAAAGATTATAGGAAAACTGGGAATGGGTTGCAAGGAATATTGTTGAATTAATTGCCATTTACAAGAGGGGTATGTAACAAAGACCTAAGGCTTTGAGTTTTAATAACTATGGCAAAAAGTTTTACGTGGAATCGGGCTGAGGGAGACAACATGTAAGATCGAGCTATGAGCTGGTAGGACCTCATTTTCAGAACACGGAAAAATACAAGCAAAAATGATTTTCGTTTCCATGATTTAAAATTGTATTTGTATTTTACTATGCAAACATTTATTTACTTATTTCATATCTATAATATATTATTTATTTACTGTCAACTGTAGTCTCTAGTTTTACATTACCTTATTTTTGTTGCTACTTGTTTCACTTTCACAGGCAACATCATCAGGCCACTCAAACACTCATATTACGCAACACTTATTTAACATATATGTTCGTACCTTGGTTGTACACGCCAAAGAAATAACATTTAGTAATACAATAATAATTTAACTTCAGTTTCCACTTGAGTGTGTCACCTCATCTTAGTGTGTCACTTCCTATAAGTCATTTTGGAAAGACAAAGGTGCAGTTCTGTTCAATGCTAATCAGATTGTACTTTGTGCCTTTCTAGATTTTCTTATGTCTCTTTGGTTCTATGTTGTTGTAAATCAAAAATCATAAAGGCAATTGGAAGCAAAATCAAATTTTTAATTTAAGATTTTTCTGGATTGCTTTTGTGACGTTTATAAATCTCATATTCTTCAATGACGTTCATAGTGCGTCCTTTATTTATTTTATGTATCACTGAAATATTCTCTTGTATGCTGGTGTAAGAATGTTGGTTATCAATTAAATGTTCTGTGAATGCGGAGTTTGTAGTTTTATTGTTTCTGCTGCTATGTACATGCTCTTTAAATGTTTCTCTAAATGTTCCGATGTAATACTTGTCACAATCCCTGCAATTTTGTTTGTATATGCCACTATTGCTGTACAGGTATTGGTTCTTTTTGTGTTGTTGAAATATTTTGATAAACTGTGTCTTGTTCTGTAGGCTATGTTATAGTTGTATTTCTTAAAAGAGTTGCGGGCCTTTTGACCATAAATTGATGTGTATTGCATTCTAATGTATTTTATCTTTTTGTTTTTGTTATTGCAGTGTAGAGGTTTGCTATAATTTTCCAGTTTGTTCTGTATGTTATACTGATTTAAATAAAACTCCCGAACCACAAAACAAAGAACAAAAACAATAACTAAACAACTAAATTGTAAGTTATGTTTAATACGTTACCCTT